>JAOVYW010006434.1:20113-71487 GCA_025775045.1 Hiodon tergisus
ACTGGTCTTCCCTCCATCAGTGTTATTTTAAAAAAGGGCCTGTGCAGCACTGGTCTTCCCTCCATCAGTGTTATTTACAGACGGGCCTGTGCAGCACTGGTCTTCTCAAGTCAGTGTTATTTACAGATGGGCTTAGGCAGACAGTGGTCTCGCCCACTAGTTCCATGACTGTCTCATGTCACCCTCCCTCCTCCTGTGGGGCATCACGGGGGCACACCTGGTGAGTTGTAATCCATCAACCCTACTGCGTACCTCAGTGTTATTTATGGAGTCCGAAACGGTGCTCTGATTTTGTGCTAAAGATAGCTTACATTCCTTTGCATGAAATATTTAATTTAAAACCGGATTAATTCATTTTGTGTTCGTTTCCGTGTTTACGAGGGGGAGGGTTGACTAACAAGTATAGTTAGGAGAAAGATGATATGGACAGGATGCCCATTGGCTGTGGTAAAAATAACCAGTTCAGTTTTATTTGCCGCTGACTAAACAAAGAAAAAAGCGGCACTAGTGCAAATTCTGTTCAGTTATGTTAATGCTGTCCAAAAATCATGGCGGAAGGTTTGCCTTGTGTTTATGCGACGGGGAAAACATTTAAAAGTTACAAAAAAAATGAACTTTTGTTAGATAACATTATTGATATTAAAACTAACTGGATCTGGAGTAACATAAGTATTTCCTGCTGGTTGAGGGGTGGGGTTGTGTAACTACTACTTTGGGGGGGGGGTTCTATTTTTAGAAACTTTTGCCAGTCTGGGTGGTTTGGATTCATGTGGCTTTAGAAGAAGTGATTACGATTCAGCCAAAACGACCACATTCTGGCTTCTCTCAATGTTCTCAAAATGGCAGGTTTGGAGAGTTTAGAGAGACCTGAAAGGTGTGAGAGTAGATCGCTTAACGGTTTAGGTCTCTTGGACAGAATTTTTTACTGAACATAAAAAAATAAATAAAGTCTGTAAAGTCGGATAGGTGGGAAAACAAGTCCTTTCCGTTATTTCATCTGGTGATACTTTCCCTTTCCTCACAGTCATGAAAAATAACCCCCTTATGTTAGAACCCAGATTTACTGATGTTTATGTCTTGATTTGTAATTATGCATTCCAGTAAGATACACATTGTATCCATCCCATAAGTCGCATAAAAAAAATGGACGAATGAACTATTTAGTAAAAATACAGTGTTGTAGCCTCAAATTTATAGTGCAGTTGTCATATCTGCAACTGCGTTAATGGTGAACTGCCTGATGGTGATTTACCCAGTAAACATTGCAACAGACAGGCAGGCTCCACTGCTGCTGCTGGAACACACAGCTAACACTGCTAATTTGTGAGGAGGGAGTAAATGCTTTAATTGTTATTTCCCTCTCTGCCTGCCCCCCCTTGGGACGGTCTCCTATCCTAGCCTGCATTTACACCACCACCACTACCGCCGCTGATGTTGTTTGGGGGGTAGGTGTGTGGGAGGGGGGTGGGGCACACCTGAGGCTGTTTAAGGTTCAGAAAATCCATTGCTTACTACCTGGTCTGACAGGGAGTGTTGCCTGCAGAATGCAGCAGAAATCTGAAGCTGAATAAAGGTGAGAAACCTTTTTTTAAATTTATTGAGTATTTCCAATCCTCATTAATTGATCTGTGGGATCTTGAGCATAAAGATGAGTCCTTTTGCGTTCCTTTATAATTGTTCTAATTGACTGCCTCCTATGAATTCAAGACTAAAAGACAAACGTGACTCAGCATAGATCATGAGGACAACCGAGGCATTACTTTAAAATTTCCTTGATACAAATATAGGTAAGAGCGCAATGTTGTGTGTTGTATGCCTTTAATAACTGTCTTTAAAGCTGTTAGTGTGAAATGTTTACAGCAATTCAGTTTTAGCCATTGTTACATAATGAACCTGGGTGTATTGTCCGTTTTCTGGATAGGAAAGCACAGTTATTGGCACCATATTTAATGTGTTTAATTGATAAGTAATGATAACAAATTCTGGTTTTGATGGTATAGGCCTGAATTCCGGTTGGCATAAATGTACATTATTTCAGTATTTGTTAGCCCCACCCATGAGAGTAATGGCAGACTGGAACCATGCCTATGAGGAAACTAATCCCTGTAGGACTTGTGGGCTGATGCATGGGCGATGGTCCCATCTGTCAGTATCCTATTACCGATTCCTGTCGTTGCTGGAACCATGACTGTATACCGATAACAGAAACTTGTCACATGTTTTATATGAACTCAAAGAAGCTGGGTCCTGTTGTAAGTCTGAGCCACAGCTGAAAGCTGCGGATGGAAATTGCTTGCCGCATAAGTCTTAATCATAATCTTGTCTGAATGCAGGTAAATCTTGGCCTGACGCAGTGTACTGTATGAGTGCTAATCTCTCTCCAATTCATCAGTGGCTCATCATTGCCCAGCCAAGTGCCATCTCTTTACAAAACGTATCTACTGGATATCTGGTCAGTACGTTGGGGATGATCCCCTCAGGTGATTGGTTGTAGCGTAAACCTGCATCTTGAGACAGCCAAATTATTCTCACAATTTGAAAGGTAACCCCAAAACCTGCTGAATCCTTCCACTAGCTGCCAAAACTTCCTCGCGGACACAGTGCTGTAGAACAGACAGGGTTTGGTTCAGAATTGGAAACTCTTCGTCAAATAGCTGGATCAATAAGGTGTTCACGACCGTCAGATATTTCATTATTTAGAAAGACTCCAGTCTCTGTTTCTAAGTATTAGACATAGAAATAATATTAGGGTGGATGAATATTAGATAGATGGAGGTAATCTTTTATCTGTTAAGTTACACTGAAACCAACTGTCAAACACATGCCCATGGCTTTATTGTGTTGAATGTATTGGGGGAGCTGAATTACAGGACTCAGAGTAACCTCAACACACCGCACGCTGTGTCTGTGGATGGGAACTTTGTATTTCGCGCCGCGTGACTGTGATGTCCGGTCGATGAGAGGTGGATCAGCTCTGGATCGCTGAGAAACCTCCTCCTGCGGATGACTTGGCCGCCTTGTGACACCTGAAAGAGTTGTTAAATGGTTTCCTGCTCGTTGCTTTTATTGTTAGTTTTCCAAATTGCATATAATTTTCCCAGCCCGTTTCTGTCTGTATCTGTTCTTAGAACACGTATGTACCAGAAGGCATTGGCTTAGATGCTGTCTTTGATCGACTTGGCCAGCTACAGTGGAGCAGGTCTGGATAACTGTGTGTATTCTGAGCTTGTTGCGTGGGTGTGTAATGCTAGAGGTCGGCATTCGCAAAAGAAAAGGGCAGAGTGATCCCCAGTGCGTGTGTGCTGACACGGTGTGGGGAGTGTTGGCCAGACTGAAGCTGTGTAACTTACTGTCGCCGGGACCTCCATTGCTATTTTAAAGTGTTCACAGAAAAAATGCATGCACGCAAAGCCGCGAACAATATTTTGAGTTATGCACAAGAAAATACTGATTCGAAAATAACTTTAAATTTAAACCGTGCGAATGTGTGTGAATGCATTTGTTTGCTAACCCGCCATTCACTTGTAATTACAATGACAGGGCCAACCAACGTGGCACATTAGAATGCCAACCGAGCTGCTGCTCCTCTCATGTGTAAGAAAGGGTGGGGTTTGCCAGTTGAGTGGTTTGTAATCTGAGAAGGGGGGCAGATGCTGAATTAGGAAGCTGCATGCTTAGCAACTGCAAACAAAATGCCTGCACGGAGTCAAGTGTCCCTGGATACGTCTGGGTCATTCACTTTTAGCGTGCAACTTCCATCGTAAATTTGCAACTGCTTTGAAATAGAAAGAGACCCCACTCCTTGGTATAAATATAGGTTGCTATGAGAGTGCCATGGCGACCCGAATGGTATATTCCTGTTGTTCTCCACAGTGCAGTGGGTGAGCTGACCAGCTGGCACACAAAGGAATGAAAAGCTTAAATACCTGCCAACAAGAACCAAATCAGTCACGCTGTGTGGAACGGATAAAGCCTCAAAGTTAATTAAAAAATATATATTAAGAACTATAAATCTGACAGATAGTTTAGCCCTTTTAGCCAAATACTTTCCGATGTGTACCCTATCCCGGTACGGTCTACTGATTGCTTCCCAGTGGTAAACAAACGTTATGCAACCACTGAAATGCATACAAAGGTGGTTTTCTTTTTAAGAAATACTATACATACAGGCAAAATAAAATGTGTGCATTTCTTATTGCGTAAAACTCCTAAAAAACCTGAATTAATTAATCAGAGATATCGAATGGGAAAACAACAATGCTACATTACCAATTAGCAAGTTTTCTAATGTCAAATCAAAACTTAGGTCAGGATTGGTTTCCATGATAGAACTTTCCATTTAGTTAAACTAATTATAAAATCTAATGACATTTAATAACATAACTGAGCTGTGTTTATTTTTGTAGCAATGTTAACTTATTTAGTTTTTCGGGCAAAAGTAATAGATGAATGAATGGTATAAATAGAGAAACGGATAAATTCAATGCCACCGTTTTTCACCAAAAAAGACCGGCCTAAATAAAAGCAGGATTTAATGGGCTCAAATAAAGAGAGAATTGTTTCATGTCAGGCATACTTCCAAAACGAGAAGTCTGCGGACGGAAACATCTTGCATTCCGTTTACTTTGAAGACGTTCCAATATAGTTAGAAATATTTTTGTTGTTTAGTAGCTGTCCCTGTCATTACTTTTAATTACTTGTCAATAAACTTAAAGCTTGTTGCTGCTATATTCAAGCTACTAGTCTTTTAAATCAAAATTAGAGTTGATTCATTATTTGGATTTTTGTGTTTTTGTGCTGTTACAAAACCAGAGTGTATTAGCCCTGTGTTCAGTAAAACATGTAAGCGGGTCATGAATTCAATTTGAGGGGCTGACCAGGGGATCAAACAGTTCAGAACAATGCCGTAAGTCTATGTTGTGCTTTGATGGATTTTGGGTTGCTAAAAATGACATTCTTTATCTGTTCTTTATGAATACATGCAAGGTGTTTTAAACGCAACATATTCACTAAACACCCCCAGCGCCTTTCCAAAAAGCTTCTCTACACTTGAAGTGCAGTTACAGTGCTAAAAAGTTGCATGAAGGTTAACCCCTTTTTGCCACATCCGTTTTATGTGTTCATTGACTGTTTTATGTGTTCATTCATGGCAGTCTGGTTTGAGGGGAAAAAAACCCCACAAAACGGTTGAAAATTGAGAGGTTGCCTGAACTTTCAGTAAAACAAAGGGAGCTTTGTCACGGAAGAAGGATGACATTAAGTCTGCTTCTCGGATCGCAGTTTTTAAGACTGCTAGTGTTAATTCAGGAAGAGAAGCGAGGCACTGGAGACGGAAGCCAGATGCCACGCCAAACGTAACAAATGCAACCCATGGAACCGGGTGGAATTATCTACGTGGGGTTGAAACGCAGACGCGTCTTTACTGCTGCTATTGTAGCGGAGATTGTCATGGACAGCGACTTTAATCCCTGGTGTCTCTGTACAGCGGTGAAGGGTTTTATTCCTCTGCACATTGAAGGAATAGTAGAAAGTACATTACTTGTATAATTCAGCATTACAGTATAGCATTACTTGTGTAAATCAGCATTACAGTACACCATTACTTGTATAATTCAGCATTACAGTACAGCATTACTTGTGTTACTTAACAGCTGTCGCACCTCCAGTTCAAGAGGGGTGTGTCAACAAATATGGGGCGTGGGGGTGCTGAAGTCTCGGCCTAAGCTCCCACAAAGTTGTCCAGGACTCTACAGTATCTTAACATGACATGGCATGAATGAAGCACATTGTATAACTTTATTATCTTAGCTGATTTTTCCTATATCGCAATATTTGATGACATCGACTGTTGGCACAAACCTAAACTTATGAAATATTGAAAGTCTGCTGATTACTTTGAAAAATGTCACTTATCTAAAATAGATAAACCGTGAGTGAATCAATTTAAGATTACAATTGATAACATTCATAAAAGAATGGTAAAGACTGGGCTGATGAACAGGACTTGCTGTAGGTTAGCACAGATGATGGTCTGTGACGTATGGTCACAGGTCTGAATGTGGAGAATGTCATCATCAGACTGATTGTGAGTCTCTGAGTGCGGGCATACAACAGGGAGAGCTTGGCTTCTTTCTACAGTGATTTATTTTACTTTCTAGTTTCTGCCAGTCCATAGGGAGGGATATGACTTCAGTCCACACAGAATTTCCCATACACACAGCTGCGCGGCCTACAGCGTATGGAATAAGGATATCTTAACACAGTCTACGGTCTTCGAAATCTGTCCATGCATAACCACTGTTCTACTATACGTTGCAGAATATACCGGTAATTGTTGAACGTTTTGTTAAACAGGAGCAATGCATTTTTCTGGGATATCATTTTGTTGCATTGTGTTACTGCGAGACATAAGAAATGTAGATCCCAGGTTTTTAAAGATTCTGTGAAATAATTGTATTGTGTTTTGTCTCTTGGTAGACCATGAAAGAAGTCACGTGGTTTAAAGTCTTAGATTCATTGAATGCACATAGATGTAGTGTCTTCATACTCCGCCTTGAGAGGATAATACATAATTTTTATTTTTGAGTCATTTATCAGCTCATGGGTGTTTAAGTAGGGTAGCCAATGACAACTATCCCTAGACTGTCACATGATATGGATTTCTAGAATCTTCTATATTGAAAGTGTCAGGTCATCTTCTGTGGCCAAGTCTCACTGGAAATTTCTCTCTTAGACAGTACTTCCCTTTGTTTGTAAGGTTGTGAGACATTTTCCAAATCCATTTATTTTTGGATACATGGATTCTCTCTATAAATAAACTTTAAAACAAACCCTTCCACATCAGTTGCCCAAGCCACAAGAGTTTTAATGATTTAGCAACCTTTTCGGTTTACCTTTTTTACTCATCATAACATTTATTATATTTAAGTCCTAACGGTATTACAAAAGGCTCCTCTTCCCAGGGTGAGTTTCCATCTACGGTCTGGAACAGAGAGTTTGACTAATTATTTCTGATTAACTGCAGAGGACAGATTTATTTGGGTCATGGAATGTGAACAGACCACATACACAATTGTCTAATCTCTTAATCTGGTTCATGCACACCACCAACAGGTCTAAACAACAAGCTTTGGAGTTTGGACTACACTCATAAACACCCAGCGCGGATCACATACAATCTCAGTGTTTACATGTCTGTCTGTAGGGGTATCTGTCATCCAGCCAGTGCAGATTAAGCCAACAGCTTTCCTTGTCTTTTTAACGCGCCGTCCTTCTGCAGCGAAGGTCAGGCCACTGAGTGCGTTGAAAGTGCATCATTCATAACCGCTTTTGAAATAACAGGTGGACTACATGGTAGGGTATGGCCATAGGGTTTTGCACAGAAGTATTTGTACTTATTTAGGTAGTGTCACGTTTTTCCATTCACCCCTCAAAGGCTGAAAATCATGGCCATCATAAATAATTATTGGAGTTGGGAAAAATGACAAATGAGGACACTGGTTCTGGTCTAGATAAACTTGTGCACAACAGCAGTTGTCTTTGTTTAGCGTTTCACAATTTAATTTGCCTGAAGATGAAGCACTCCCGGCTCTTTTGAATAAAAATCCGATTTCACGACTATAGAATGAGTAACCGACATGTAAACAAAGGCTATAAAAGCTCCTTGTGAACTGGTCCTGCTTTCTGCGTTGTCCACTGCCAAGTCTTATACTGAGAGTTTCCTCTTATCACAGAGAAACTGGCTCTCTACAAAAGGCCTCTTTGTTGTAGGTGTGCCCCCTTAATGTGCCTTAAATGGCCACTGAGGAGGTTATAAATGAAACGCTGGCTGTCGTCTGCACATGCAGTTCGGTTTTTAAAAAATAATTGTAATTGTCTAGTTAGCCACACATGAGAACCGTTTCAGGCGCTCCGTGTCATGGCTTTTGTTTTCAAGACACAATTGTATTTTCGGGACGGGCTGAGTTACGGAGTCAGCTTTTCGAGATTGTTGAAGTTTGATTAGGTTTTTGTGTGTGTGTGTGTGTGTGTGTGTGTTTACGCATACCCTTGCGTCTCAGGAACTACACAGCTGTGCCTTTTGGACTGGTGGCACAATGTGCCCTTATGTCAGTGACACTATTGCATAGTGATGAGAGAACTTGGGGATTTGTTATCAATGATTAACTCCAAGGAGGTGGAGGTGCAAAGGTCCCCAGAACTCACGTGGATTCCACCACGCTGGCACACAGAACGGAGAGCTGTCAATGTTCCTTGGATGTGTTCAGTTGCTGTGCGGTATTGATTCATAAATTCAATACAAGCAAGCCATTGGTCTTGACAACTTGGGATTGAATGGCTGATTCTAAGTGAGTTTGAACATTTTATCTGATTTCTCTATTTGTTTGAGTGGGAAAAGTACCTGATGTTTGTTTAAGGGAAAATATAAATGTTTTAACACTTTCATTACACTTTTTTCGTTTACTATAATTTTTTTATGGTGCAGTTACGCTGCTAAATGAGTTGCCTAATGCAAGGTGTATCGGGGATATGCAGTTAGGGGAAATGATTGAAATAATAAAATTAAGATAAATTCTTGATTTGTGTGGATACATTTAGGGCCAGATTACATGGTGTTGATTGGATCTGTACATACAGTTATAATATAATTTTGAGGGTAATGGAAGTAATTTTAATTTTCTACATTTAATTCCAGGACAATAATTACGTTATGCATGTGTATTCTATCATTTTGAGGGGATTTCTGTTGCATAAATGATACGTACATTTACAAGTGTGACGATTACATGTAGATATCTGGTTGCTATCAGTACATCAGTGAAGGGGAGGATTTCATCATTTTAATGACTTGAACACATTGAAACACCCACATCCTAATGTCATGCTGACAACCACCTTAATACAGCTGTAGGGGTTGTTATGAAACCAAAGGCATGGAAACTGCAGTAGAAGCAGGAACATGTCTAAAACTCATGACCCGCAGTGACCATTTTGCAGCTAATGTTTTACAGAAGTAGGCGATCGGTCAGTGCTGAATGTGGGAGATCATGGGACTCTTGTTCATTGAACTAGCCCAAACACACACATGTAATTATTAAGCATTGTTGTCCTGTGCTGTTAGACACAGGGCTAGAAAGCCAGAGAAAAGTTGTATACAAAGGAAATCACTTCAGTGATTCAGTACTGTTGTGCTTGTGAAGCACACATTTGTTACTTCACTCACCAGTTTGTTTCAAATATTAGGGATGACAAACATTGTGTTGCACAGCCTGTGGGTTTCTGAATCTTTAAGATGAAACGTTGCTGTTGTAGATTATAATCATTTTACAACTCATTATTCTTTAATTGAATTTGATTTGATTGAATAGTGTTCACCATCACCCATGTAATCAACGTGGTAAACGGGAAGAAAAACCGCTCTGTCATTCTAAAATAATAAGCTGGGGAATTGGATAAGCTATTGCAGCACAATGGTTACATTATTATTTAAATGAGTAGCATTTTTATATTATTCCAAAAAATGTGAACGTTCCCCAGGCTTTACTCTGTAGTATTGAGTCTATATTTTATATGGGGCTCTGTGTTTTCAACTTTGTATTTGAATGAACCAAGTTCTTGTTATATACCAAAACTACAAATATTCAGCAGTTCCGTTGTGACTCTTGCTCCGTTCTCTTTTTCTGCAGACGAATGAAGGCCAGAGCCCCCCCACCACCTTCTGCCCCCCAACCCGCCCCACGCAAAGTCTTTACCACCCCCCGTAATGTGGTGCCTGATGGAGGTGGGCCATCTGGAGGAGAGGCCAAGGAGAACATACTGCAGTCCACAGTGGACCTCCACATCACTCTGCCTGGGGGCTTCCACACCACCGGCACAATGGACGGCAGGTTGGTGCTGAGCCTGGGGTTGCCTCTACCAGATCTTTAAATTACGGTGTCACTGAACAGGTTACATAGAGGAGGGCCTTTGGGTACATAAATCAGAGAAAATCGGGGAAAAACATAATTGATGTCATTGGTGGACCACAACAGCTTTCCTTGCTCTCTGCTGAAGTAGGAATAGTAATTCAGTTGGTCATGGTTAGGTAATCCTATCCTTTAGATAAAACCCTCTACAAAACTGATGAATTGATCGCTCTTTGGCACTACCCAGTAATCCACCTCAACGACTTTAAAAGGGCAAAAAGATGAAGCATACGTACACTTAACACATCAGAACATATCTTATAGCATGCTACCTTTGGACACCCTCTCTCTCTCCTGGACAGCGCATTGGCATTTGTCTCTAAAACTTTAATTACGGGGACATCATGGGACCTTTTCTCTGGCGGAGCAGGGAATTGAGGCTGTCCTTTTGTGCTCAATCAAGTGCCCCTGTTAATCAGCGCCCATTATAAACCCTCTATTTGCGAATCACGGCAAGAATCAGTTTGAGTTCCCAGGGAACACAGTGGTCACCCCTGTTCTGAAAACCGTCTGTAGTACTGACATTTGTCCACTCTTAAAGGAATAATAACTTCTTTTATTTTTTAAAGAAAGTATACTTATATTGGAGAATGAGTGGTGATAAACCAGTGATCAGTGGGGTTTTATTTTAACCATGTGAAGGAAGTTGGACTCTATTTTCCAAAAGCTGTATATAAACACATCACTCATGTTTTTGTCGTTTTTCCACTTGATTTAAATTTAAACTTGTGTGCAAAGAGATCATGCTTTGTTTGGACACTGCATGGCTTCATCTGAAAGTTGCTCGTTTCCTAGAAACGTACTTTCCATTTATTTCTTCTAAGCGGGGAAAACGATTGCTAAGCAAATGCAATCCCAAAGGTGACTTTGGACTGCAAAGGTAAAGCAACTAAATAATTGCCGTAGCAAGCAAGGGCGTGCCCGGCTGGAGAACCAGGCACTGGGGGAGGGTCTCTGCCTTTTATTGGGAATAATTATAGCTGAACTTAAATATTCTTACAAACTACATTATAAACCTCTGAACAAAAACCTCCCTTTCCAACGACTATCCAACCCTTTCTCCCCCAGTATTTTCATCCTGCACCATCTGTTCCTCCCTCTTTTAAAGGGCCTGGGATTGTTGGCACCTGAGTATGATTACCATCAGTGGAAGCACACTCAGGTGCACAACGAGGTCCAATTGAATGGCAATTAGAGCCCTCTCTCTCTCTCTTTGCTGCCCTTCATTGTCCTGCTGGAGAGGGTGTGGCTGCCCACTGCATGCCGCAGTTACCAAGACATAAGGGCTTTAGAATACAACGGGGTCCTGTCCTGTCCTGTCCTTTTCAGATTTTAGAAGTATATTTCTTTAATGGCATACTGAAGAAGGTAACAATTTATCCAACACAGTGACAACATATGTGCTTTCACATGCTTTGTTTTGTCTGGTGCACTATTTGGTTTGGTGGCTGATACACTAAGACAAGGTGGTTGTTTTTTTTGGTCTGTGATTTTCCCTATGTGCTATACATTTTATAAGCTTGGCATGCTGCTTATATCTTCTAAAGGTAACAGAATTGTCAATAATTGGTTATTATAATTCATGGAAGGCATGAATTATAATAATTGATTATTATAATTCATGGAAGGCATGAATTCAATATGGCTATACTATCTCAAGTGGTCACTTGGTTTAGTTGCGTTATTATATACAAGTTAATGTTAAGTAAATAAAATAATTATTATTTTAATTGAACTGTAAATTGTAGAAGCTTGAAATATGGCTTGTCACATAGCAATTATGATAAGTGTTTTATATTGAATTATTTGATATTGAATAGTTTGGTGGTTGTGTTGCTTGTGGAAAACAAATTGGGTTATAACCCAAGATAGCCTTTTAAATAAAGCCTTTGGTGTGTCAGTTGGGATTAGCTTGGTCATTTGTATTGATTTCAGTTTCTAAATCGGAATGCTCTTGCCTGAACTTTGAAAAACTAGCAGGACTATCACCCGGTGGTTAGAGGCCTATGACAACCCGCTCTGAATTGTACAATTTTTTAATCTCATGGGTAACGGTACCTAATTGCACAAATGCTTCAAATCAATTTAAAGAATGAATGCTATTACAAAGGAACCCAGTACTTAAATCTCAGTGTCCTGATTAAAAACAATGTTGCTCATGTGAAAGTGTCTGTTTTAGTTAAAGTGTGTGTATATGGCCACTGGATTGTCTCAGAGCCCACTTCTGAAATTTTGGATTCCACCTCAATGAGTAATACAATGGAAAGTTTGGACATCAGTAGCATGAGCTATAAATATCAAGTAATCTATTAAGGCAGTTTTTGAAAGGCAGCAGTTGCTGTCTGGCCTGGCCTGGCCTGGCCTGGCCTGCGCTTTGCTGTTCCCTGCAGGCAGGCTGAATTCTCTAAGGGTTACTTGTTCCTTGTATTGGTTACATGTGTCTCTTGCATGCCTTTTAGCTGTCTTTACTTTGTTACGTGAGATGGCTTTTAAGGGCAAGGAATAGATAGCTTAGGTTTCTCCTGGGATTGCCATTCACCATTTCTGGTTCCTCTTTTGTTTACTGGCTGCATTTTCTGGAAAGGGTCATAACCACCTGCTTTATTTCCAGTTGTAAAGTATTAATGCATTTGTGGGTTGTACTTGTTTGTTCTCTATTGCTGTGGCTGAGAAGAGAACTGTACATTCCTACAGGGTTTCCAGTCATGATACAGGCGGTGCCTTAATTTGCACACAGCATTTCAACGTCGTTAAATCTTAAAATTCAGCAGTCTTGCAGCAGCTTCCCGAGGCATTGAATTCTGTAAGCAGAGTGGGCTATGAATCACCTTTTGTAACTACAGTTCTTCCTATTGGAACCAATTCGGTAACCCTATCGTCTCTATCCATTTCTGATGAGCGCGTCCGTTGTGCCTTCTCCCCCAGCAAAGCGCTCATGGACTTGCTGGTCGACCTGTGCAGCCAACACCACCTTAACCCAGCCTATCACACCCTGGAGCTGCTTTCCCCACAGGCCCAACCCCTGCCCTTCAAACCCAACGCCCTGCTGGGGACGCTGGATGTGCACTACGTGCTGATCAAGGAGAAGGTGACGGAGGACAAGGTGGTGCGCAAGCCTCCACCCAAAGTGCCAGAGGTGAGTGCCAAAATCTGGGAGCAACAACAGTTGCTTCATGTTGCATTTCTGAGCGGGGCGACACACACCTGTTCTCTGCTTTTGCATTGCAATGGAGGAGTACCGTATTCGCAGCCAACTTGTCAAATGTATTTCAGTTCAAGTCAGTTAAAGATCTGTTGACAGTGATGCATACAAATTTTGTTTATGTTTTAAATGTATGCATTGTTTTCTGTGCATATTTACACAGGGATACCAATATAGAAGTACTGGAATATTTATTGCAAAGTATGCATTTGTGATGGTGTGTACCAAAGTTTATGTTTCTCTTCTCTAGGGTTACTTAAATCTTGCCTCTTATAGAAGACTAGGTATTGTTTTCTCTCAATCGGGATACAATTTCATTTTACCCAGGGAATTTCATTTGCTACCTATATTGAATAATCTCCTTCCTCATTATTTTCCAAATGTGATAATGATTTTTTTTTTTGAATTTCTTTGACATTTTAAATGACTGCATCAGGAAAGACGGTTAGTACACAAAGGATCCCGTCGGAAGGTAGGATTATGTTATGTAAGCCCGGGGCCATCAGAGACTGTGGCTCACTGTGACTCTCTCTCTCTCTTTCTCTTTCTCTATGGTGTCTCCAGCTCCTCCACTGCCATGGTGTGAATTTTTCATGAATGCCTTACCTTTAGTTACCATGCATTATTTCTGCAGTATTCTCAGGCCTGATTTCACATCCAACCACCTTGTTTACCACTGGCTGTATTCACTTTCCGAATCTGCTCCAGTGCCGTAAATTTTTTTGTTGCAATTAACAGAATTTTAGAACCATCCACAGTTAAAATACAACTCCAACTTCTCGCGCTTGTTTCTCAATCGACTGATTGAATGTAGATATAGCTTTGCAGATTTAATAAACTTGAATGATGGAGAAAGCTGCTAAAGGGCTTTTACACGGCCAGTTTTATTACAAAACACTTACAGATGGGTCTTTGGATAAGAGCAAAGTTATTTGCAGCCACTGTAAGGGTGAATTTGTGTATCACCGAAGTACATCGAGTCTGAAGTATCATTTACAAGCAAAACAGAGTTGACGCCGACAGCAGTGATAGGGCTAGCAATGCAGGACAGTAGCTGACTCTTTTAGAGTTCGTGAGCAGGAGGCAAATTGACAAAAAGTCAACGAGCAGCAAGCTAGCAAACACAATGGCGAACTTTCTGATACAGATTATTTTGTGTTTCTTTCCATTACAATACAACACAGTATGCCTTTAACACAACACACTACTGTGTGTGTGTGTGTGTGTAATGCCATTTCTTGTTTTGTTGGTTTGTGTGATTCCTCATTAATGCTCAAATATTATTTATCTGTGCGCATTCATTTGTGTATGAAACAAAACTGGGATTGAGCAGTGATCAAGCACAGAAAATGGTGACAAAGCCAAACAATGTGGTATATAATCTGGTGTTGGCTCCACTTAAGTCCTCAGCGACCATCCTCGTTTGGCTCTCCCCTGAGTAGCATTCATATTGATGGAGGCCATGGCCATGGCAATTCTAGACGATCCCATCACAACTTCCCCAAAGCCTTATGGACATATGACTGGTATCAAAACTATAGTGTTTCTAATGGCATTGAGACTAGCAAACAAGAGTTGGAAAGAGTTTTTTTTTTGCTTGTTTCTCTTGTTTTCGGGTGTCATTTAATGTCCAACCTAGAACCTTTGGGTCAAGATACTATGGCTAAACCTCTACAATCCACTACCAGCATTAGTTTTTTTTGACCCGCGTTTTTCTTATTATACCTACCAATTTCGATTTTATTTAGATATTTTTTGAGGGCAGTGGCTTGCCGAAATCCAATTTAAAACTCTTATTCTTTTCCTCCTCAGAAAACAGTGCGTCTGGTGGTTAACTACCATAGGACCCAGAAGGCAGTGGTGAGGGTCAACCCCCTGGTGCCCCTGGAGAGTTTGGTGCCCATCATCTGCGAAAAGTGCGACTTCCAGCCCAGTCATGTCATCCTGCTGCGGGACAACGTCAGCAACCATGAGATGGACCTTGACAAATCCCTGAATGAACTGGGGATCCGGGAGCTCTATGTGCTGGACCAGAACCTGGGTACATTTTTCACAGTCTAAATAGACCTGTTTAGTTGTTCAGATACATGCTATCCATTCAGTATGCTTTTGTTATCAACATCCTTGTTCATTTTCTACTCATTCATACATTTTTGGATTGGTTGGTTTTTTAACGTTGGTTTCTAAGGTAACCGACGACTTAAGAGCAGTGGACAAATATTTTTTTATTTTTTTTATTTATTATTTTATTTTTAACACACTTATAGCTGTGCAATAGCTTATAGCTGTTATCTCACAAATTGGAGGAGATTAGACTAAGTTAGACATTACACAATGTGGTCAGATAAGATGCATATGCTTTTATCTTTTATCCATTTGCTTTGCGTCATGTCATGAATATTTTGAAAGTTAGGAAATGCTAGTCAAAAGTTACGACCACGCACACCACAATCACAACCACAATTATTTAGGGGGCTTTCTCGGAACTTGTGCCGTAGATGTGACTAAGCTCTGCTGGGAACACTAAATGTTAAACCAAAACTCATGTGATTGTTTCCAGTTCTTCAGCCTAAAATGGCCTCTGCTCCTGCACTTAATTACTCAGGTACCGTCCTGTGTGGAGCTGTTCCCATCTGTAGTTGCATCCCATGTATAGAGTACTAATGTGCGCCCCGAGAATGGCATTGCTTTGCTCTACTGACCTCTGGCACCTGGGATGTTTGCAAATTGTTCAGATATAATTACTTAAACTTGATTACTTAAATATGTCATACAGTCTTGTATGACTTGGCCTTTCTGCTATTCTCCGTCATTTTGCATATAATGTATTTTTGTACAGTTTAACAAGTGCAATTACTATTAAGAAAACAATACAGTGCTTCACTATTGGTAACTTCATGAAAGCTCTTCAGTTTTTAGGCAGCATGTATAACTCATGCCTTCATTTGTCAACTTGTCATCTTGCCTTCCTTTATCGCTTCTGCCTACCCAGAAGTAGAAGGGCCGTAGACTTTTCAGAGATTTGGACTAATTTATGAGGTCTTGCTCTAGTAAAACGTGAAACTAGTGTGCCCTCTACTGTTAATAATGATGATGATGATGATGATAATAATGGTAGTACTGCTAATCTACCCCTAGCATGCAGCTAATATAGATTATGAATAGTTTTTCCCATTAAGCAGTGTTAGCTATAGTGTAATGAGAAATGTGTTGCGCTGTGTTGCATGGATTTTATTGTCAATGGCTTGGATGATTCACTGTGAGCTAATAGCCAGCAGTAGTGTACACTTTGCATCTTGTGTTAGGTTAATTGACTGATCAATGACATAAGGAAAGTATGATGCTTGGCTTTTAATATGAAGCTGTTTTAGAACTGCCAAAATGGAATGCCGATTTCTGAGTCTTACTATTGGTCCTCTACAGAATCACTCCGGTTCAACAATCTAAGTACTGACAGTTCTGAAAAGAAAGGCCTTCTGGGATTCTTCAAATTTAACAAGAGGAAAACAAAGGTAAGACGCCCACTATCCTCTACTCCCTGTTGGGAGTTTTAGTGGATATAAATTTTTTTAGTTGTTGACATTACAATTACTAAATATTTTACTGCTTATTTAAATTTACTGCTCAAATGTATCCTTGAGCTTGTAGAAGTTGCTTGTGATTTCAGTTGTATAACTTCGTAACAAACCAAGTAAATTGTGTTGTTGTGTATCTGCATAACCATCTGTGATATTGTCAGCAATCATATTTTGCTGTCCATACTCGGTGTTCTCTTTGTTAGTTTTTATTTAAAAAAATTTAAGTGTTAAAAAGTAGGCGTTGCTGTAATATGTAGCGTGGTGTACATTATAATAACCACAAAAACATCTTTCTGGGCTTATTTTAGAATATAATATTTAACAACAATAGAAAAGGTACATGCCTCATTTTGTTCCTGTCCATAAATATACAGGATGTAGTTTCTTTTTTTAACATCAGTGTGTTTCCTGTGCATTCACATGGGCAGATCACGTTGGTCAAAATGTGTATCGTTAGATGGCAGTATATACCAGCTTATCTTTTTGCATTTCTTCATTGCAATTTATGTTTAGTTGTAAAATATGAACAGCTGCTGACCTGTACTGAAGCATCAGCCAATGCAAATGTAGTTCTTAACAGTCCAAAATCACGTTTCTGTTTTATTAGTTCAATATTAGTATCTTCCCTCTCCATGCACATCTTTTTACATTAATATGAGTTCCAAAAAATTTGTAATCTACACAGCTTTTTATGTCCACTGCAAGTAATTTTAAAAAAAAAAGGTTAACTTCCCAAACAATAGAAACTCAGAAAAAGGTAAAATAATAACCTTTTAGTTCAGATATTAAGGATTTAATATTTAATTAGCATTAACAAGTTGGGTGTCATAAAGAAAATGCTGTTGATAATTGTTTTGGGAATTTTATGTACACGGTCATAAAGCTCCAGATGTTTTCACAAAGTGCGAGGGCATGATTCTGGCCATTCTGAGGCTCATGGGCATCACCAGACTGGGCGGTACCAGCTCAATCTGGGCTGGGATTATACTCCCGTTTCACGTAGATAGCAGGTGCCTATCCCCTTTTTTTAAAGCAGTGCAAAGCTCTTCCTGCGGTGAAATTCCTGCGGAGACTTCTGGGCCTTGATGCAGCAGAATCACAGTCTTTTCCCTCAGGCCTCCAATGCCTGTACCCCCTACAGCCCAACAGGCTTAGTTCAAACCCAAGGCTCCTCACCGCATGGTGAGCGCTCTCCTAGCAGAATCAAGCTATCCACTAACACTTAGGTGTGCAAGGAGAGAGGTGATTACCTTTCTGCGCACTCTGGGTCTCCATAAAAAGAGACAGACGGTGTCGGGGTACAGGTGCCTTGACACGCTGCGCAGGCTGGGGTGCCTCCTCAACACGTTCCCGCTGGTAGCTTTGCTCCTGTTCTGCCTGAAGAAGATCAGCGAGTTACAGCTTTGGCTTTCCATGTGAATCAGTCAGTGAAACTGGAAGCTCTCTGTCCCCCCCCCCCCCCATCTTTCCAGTCTTCCACACGCTCTTCGGTTTGAGCATGACCGGGCTAAGCTCTGTCTAAGAAGAGACTGTCCCGGATGGTCAGTTCAGCTCAGAAAGAAGGTTATGGGCCATTCCACGAGGGGGATAGGCTACCTTTTGGGTGATGTTACAGGGTGTACCGGTCGCCGTGATCTGCAACGCTGCAATTTGGTCGACTCCGCGCCCGTTCAGTGGATTCTACCGGCTTTTGTAAGATCAGAAAACGAACATCAGACACTCCCTTGCGAGATTTGGGTTTACTACTCAGTGTTATACGTGATGGTCCATATTTCTATTTCAGGGAACCATGGTTACGATAATAACCCGTAATAACTTTTTCATATTAGAAATGTTTGTCGCACACACACTGAGTGGCCACATTGTTAGGTACATACCCCCATGTTGTGAAATAGACTGTGGCATCGGCAATAGCATCACATGTTCAGACTATGCCATTTAAAGTGGGTATGCTGGTATCTAGGGAGTAACTTGCATTTTTCCTTTTCGTTTCCAGGGTACTTCCACAAACTCCAGCATCCCCTGCGGAGAGGCCCGTCCCAGCACGCTGGGCCAGTCACAGTCTGTCATGAATATCGCCAGAATGTCCCCAAAAACGGAGCTGAAGAAGCGACAGGCTCCCCCGCCACCTGAGCGCAGAGCTCCCCTGTCCCTAGCTCATAGCTCCTTCCAGGTAAAAGAACTCCAGCAACATAATCACCTCTAGTCTTACTGTGTACAGCTCACCATTCTTCAGCTGAAAGGTGCCAAAGAGAGAGAGTTTACCTTTCAATGTAGTAATGGTATTAAGGGATTTAAAGGCAATGCTGTGCAATATTGATTACAGGTACAAAGTACTAAACCTTAAAAACGTAAAACGGAAGGCTGCAGAGAAGAGAAAGTAAACCTTATTGTTCCAAGAAAATCTGTAAATGGATGAAGTATTAATAAAATGTTTTTGTTAAGCACAATTTATAAGCACAGTTTTTTCAAACTAAATCAGCCTTTTGAAAGTAAATGTATGGATATGCAGCTGTCCACCACTCTTACTTTACAAGCTTCAGCCTTTTATTTAGTTATATTGTTTAACGTCTCTCTAGTCCGATAGATAGGTTTTCTGAGCGCTCAGTGTGTGCAGATATGAGGCCAGCTATACTTAAATATACAATAATAAATGTTATACACACAGCCTGGTCTCTCCTTCCCTGCAGCCTGTTTGGGGTATCTACTGATCCACTTACAGGCACTGATTGATTTAATTGATTTCGTTCACTCATTTTTATCAGAGTAAAATGGAACGTGCATGTTGTTTAACAGGCTGTCTTATCGGGGATTATTTATCAGCTGCTGACAATTTAGCAGTCTTTTAAAAGCAGTAATGACAAAGACCGACTGATGTCACCACACTTTGGTGGAAATGACACTCTTGGCCAATCAGTAGTTAGTTAGTAATTGGTCTTTTGAGTTTTAATAATTGATATACCTTTCCGCTGGATTACATGGTGTTCCTTAGTGGTAATTGCAGATCCATCCTCATAGGTTTACTTGAATTAAAACTTGGGGTCACAAGGAGCCAGTTAAAACTTTTGTGCAACTTTGTAACCTGCCATGGTAAACTAAGCTAATGCCCTGACTTATTTAGCACTTGGGCAGACTTTGTGGTTTAGAAGGACCCGACCACAACCAATCAGTCTATTGATAGTTCCCTGTGAGAAGCGTGGCAAATGTCTCTCAATTCTGTGGTGGCCTTTTGAATTTCTTGGTATTTTTTTTTCATGAGGCAGAATAAAACCCACAAAAACATTTATTGAAACTTTCGATTACTTTTATTAATTTTAAAGTCAGACGAAGATCCAGCCTGTCTAAAATAAACCAGTGGCAAATATAGCAAAGTGCACTTTAATTAAATCCTTATTTTATTTTCAGTTACGCAGGTTTCCCTTAGCCAATTCGTAGGTTGCCAAGTGAACTGTTTTCTTGTAAAGAGGTCACATACTTTACATTTTAAGGTTTTGTTAATAAAACATCTAAATGCAAATGTCAATATTATACTTTCACAATAGATAATAGTAATGGTTTTTGGGTCATGCTGATAAGTTATAATAATAATAAAACACATACTTGCATCGTTACATTTGTTAAGTAAGTTTATATCTTGCATATCTGATGAAGGGTCAGCCAGTTCTTTCTGTTCTGACATGCTGTTGAGACCAGGGCTTAATTATTACTGGATCCTGCCGGAACAGGATCCGGAACCTTCCAGATTTGGACTGACACTTATTTGATTGGATCTGTGTCCAACTCGGATTCGGACCGGCACCTATTTTGATTGCACCCTCTCTATGTTCCGGGACCTCCTAATTTACAAATTAAGCACTGGTTAAGACTATTTGATGTTATAGCCTGTCTTACATTTAAGAACTTTTTTTTTTTTTAACGGAAGCTAATGCTCTTTAATGACTCAGTCATATTATGCAAAAACTTAAGATGTTAAAAAGATAATTTGCTATATAATTTACTGAGGTCTGATTCTTTAACATATTATTGTTGTTCATGTTAGACAAATGCTAGAGGATTAATAACATTTTGTTTTTGAAGAATTAAGAATGTACAGTGCTTGTGGGTGTAACACAATTATACGCACGTGATAAAATCCGACAATGTCACTCAGCAAATACAATAAACATGACAAAAGGGTAGTGAAATCTGACGGCGAGTGGCCGTCCTGCTTCACGCTGGGGAGTTTTAAAGGTATGAATCAGGGCTGCAGCTGTCGTCTGAGGACAAGACTGCAAAACAAAACAAGAGACTTCAGCGTTCTGGGCGCCTTGCCAGCTGCGTTGGTTTTCCACCCTTCAGGTGGAGACAGCCGGTCCTTTGTATTCCTCGGCCATGGTGCAACGGGAGCCGACCGCGGTCTGCGTGGCCGTGCTGCAGGTGTGCAAGTCCCCCCCCCCCCCCGTTCAGCGCCTGTGAGGGCTAAACCCCTCAGATGGAGATCCGGTCCTGTTCAGCTTTTACGTATTCATTTAGAATTGCCAAATGTTTTTGTATATTCTACCCAATTTGTGGTTGTCAGTTGTGCTAGTCTCACTCATCGCTACAGATCTTGATGTTGCTTCTCCCAGTTGGTGCTGTGTTTAAGACTGTCGGTCTTCATCCTTTTATTGCGCTGGACCCATCGCTAGCCAAGGGCGCTGAGCGTACGTCAGGTTTGCCGAACCGCTTGTAGCCATTCAGTTGAAAACGAATACGACCAGACTGTACCAGGCACTGGGTCACTTAGCGCCAGGTTGAGCATCTTCTTGACTGCTTTAAGATGGCTTTTCTTACATACTCACTCGACCCTGAGGGATTATTCTGTTTCGTGTTTCGTTATGATGTCAGTTTGTCACTGGCGACTACAGAAAATAATACTAATTACTGTCAAAGGATGATCCCTGGTAAGTGGAGAGCATTCCATAAGTCAGTGAACACACTTTGTTGGCTGATGGCATGAGTATTGTATGTCAGTATCAAAGTCTGAAGGACTGTTCAGTAGCACAAACTAAATGTTTTAAAAGTCTGGCACCCAATTTATTGACAACTTAAAAGAAAGGTGTGTTTTTGTAATGAGGACACAGTTCTTTGGAATGTTTAAGGGATATTAAAAGTACCTTCGGTTGAATTTTGTGAACTTTGTTGCAAAAAAGTGTGTTTCTTTTGCAGCTTTTAGGGTCAAGATTAAACTAAATACTGTAGTTTAACAGTCGGTCACATGGTGGCAAAAAAGCCTTTATGTAGGCTAATGGAGTAGGGTAAAAACAAAAACCATGTAGGGATTTTTCTAGAAGAAATATGATGTGTAGTTGTTTCATCTTTTAATTTTCTTAGAGTAGGTGAGTAATGTCTTGTCTGTTGGTAGCTCTGTATTAAATTTTTTCCATGTAGATGGTTTACACTGTGGAATTCAAAGCCCCCTGAATAATGCTGAATGCCCTGAATCTTCTGCCCACTATTTTACCCTGGCACGCCTTGCTAGATTGTGTAATGTTTCCTTGATTTAATGCAAGTATCTTCGCTCTTCAGCAGTTTTAAAAATAATGTTTATTTATTGTTAAATGTTTACACTTGGCAGATTTGAACCTGCAAAAAATGTTCTAAATGGTGCACTCCCCATCCCATCCTGGGAAACGCAGTGCTGCCAAACATCTGTCATGCACTCAAACAAAGTCGTGCGTCTTCTGTGATCGGGAAAGCTATCTGCACCTGAACAAATTACTCCGTTGGGACAGGGTAATCAGCGCTGACAAAAATCTATCTGGTTTTATTTTTCAAAAATGTCCTTCAAATGTACTTAATGTTCTAGGGAGAACCTTGGTATTTCAGGATGTTTAAGTTATTAAACTTTATTCTCCACGTCACTTGGAGGAAATTGTCTCAAAATCATAGGCCCGGACTCCTGATATTCTCTAAGTACAGACTTTGAATAGAATAGAATTTGCATGCTGTCTCAGTTAACATACGGGATAAACCTTAACTTGCCTTTAAAAAAAAAAAAAAAAAAAAAGGGTAAGTTAATTGCCTGCATTATACTAAATTAGATTGGTTCTGTTGTATCTTATACATATTTTAAATAGGTATATGTTTAAATATTTAATATTTTGCTGAATATTCCAGTGCGAAAGGCAGCAGCGTAGTCTAAAGAAATAATATTTGAACTTAACTTTAATAACATCAAGTTTAAAACCTCAATGGAACCTCCAATTCTAGAAAGCCTGGCGTTAAATCTACCACCCTGGGGGAGTCGCAGAAGAGGTTGTTCCAGCAAGCGCCCCACAGGACTCTCTGTGGAGGGGGGTAAATTAGGACAGGTAGCAATGTGGGGAATTTGCTCGCCCCCTACCTCTGCATTTGGTCCTGTGACTTACGCATGCGCAGTCTGCTCACACCACCTCTCTTTTTCGGCTCATGCGGTGGCTATGAGTTTGTTAGCCTCTGTGCACTCTGTCGATGAGCCTTAGATGGTCATGCTCCTGAATTATCTGTGATTTTTCCTTTTATGGCCTCGCGATTTACTGGTCATTGTCCTGCGGTCATGAGGGGGGCCATTCTTTCAACAAGATGTCATGTGATCCTAACGTTATTAGTCTTTTGACCAAATAGCCTCAACGTTAAGTTCTACTATGGTACAGATCATACATGTTACCAGCAGGAGAAGTCACAATGAGAGGTTTGAGAAAAGAGGCAGTTTGTTTACTGGGGACTTTCTTTCCCCTCCTCGTCCTGCTGACAGTCACCGGGAGTAAAACATTGTGTTCTCGGGAACAAGGGATGTGATTCCAAAACAAACAAAGCGTAGAACTGTGTTTTGTGGTTCTTGGTTCCGTGTTTAAAAAAAAAACAAGGACAATATATGTAGTAGATGTTTACATTTCAGACCTCTGAAGTAGAGTTCTACTAGCTTAACTTCTGAATTTCAGACCGTCATTTATGAATTTTAAACATAACTATTTCCCCCTCATTTATCCCCTCTGCTCGTCCAGAGAAACGGTCCCGTGTCTCCTTTATTCAGGTTATTAATAGAGTGGAATTTGGCAACTACGTACTGTGCAGATGTTTAATTTACAATTCAATTAAATGATAATTCACTTAAAAAATCTATAAACTTTGTAAGCGTGTAGTCTAACTGCAAAGACTACTGGCAAAACAGAATACGTCGGTACTATTGCCGGGTACACCGTTTGTTAATTAAATAACTTAGACTTTGGCTGGAGTCTGAATAAAATCAGTCCGAAAGCCAAGATTCCTTTGAGATTTAGGAAATTAAAAAAAGCTCCATGTTTAATTAATGATAGCAGTGCTGCGAACACCCGTCCCGATTTCTCCGCAGTCTGGCGGGAGGGGAAGGCTGGGGGACCAGCTCGACAGGAACAGAAAAATTACTTCAGGCTTGAATTCTCAATAAAAAAAGCCACAAGCCATAAGAATTATTCTCAAATACAATCATTTTGGGGCTTAAAAAGTGGGGGGGAAAGGAACACGTCGTCCTTTGTGTGCTGAATTTATTTCAATTCCCTTTGAAATGTTTTTTTTGTTTAAATGTCTTTGCATAATTACATAAGGGATGTGATTTAAAGGGTTGTGCAGAAATATAGATCAGTGATTTATTTTATTTTAAAATTCACATTCCTTGTCTTGAGACAAAATTAGTGTGATTAAAAACGGTAGAAGGTGAGGTTTTGGATAACGAATTGCATACCGTACTTGGGTCAGGTCAGAATTCCTGTTGACTGCTTTATGATCGTGTAAGCAAAGATACAAACTTTATATTGCATTAGTTGATGTTACATTTTAAACTTTTTATCGTAAATCGACACTTAGTTTTTTTTGTAGTTTTGCATAGTTATGGTCAAGCTGTCACTTGTGTGTTGGCCGTCTGTCCACTTTATTCTCCTGTAGCCTTGCATTTGTTTAACAAAACAAACCAGCAAAGTATCTAGCTAGCTTGCCTTTCATTCTGTAAACTCAAGGTTATCTTAGTATGTATCTGACTTCATTATTCGAAACTGCTGTTCACATGATGTGCTCAGTAGAGAGGCACGCTGTAATAAGTTGCTCCGTGCAAAAAGCTTTTTGCGGCGCTAAGTCAAGGAAACCGTCACTTGCTACCCGACCGTGCTTTTCACCATTTTCTGTGTGCACAGTTATTTTCGATGGTGCACAGTACCTCAAGGGGGGGAAAGCTGAAACCATGATCAGAGGGCAATGCAAATATCAAGTTATTGTTTTCTAATCGTGCTTTTGTGTGAGATAACACTGAAAACCCTCTGCCGTTTTGATAATTATGGCCTAAGTGTGCCTTCCGTGGGTGTGTTATAGTTTTAACATGCCAAGTGAATGGAATAATTTATTGCGTTAGACTGTGGTGGATTATAGGTTACGTGGTTAAGTGCACGGTGCGCTCTGAGATTTCGCGAGGCAGTGTCGGAACGTACACTTAAAACTGCTGGAATGAAGAGCAGGACAAAGCTACAAAATCTGTATTTGCCAGACTCTGGAAATAGATTTCTTTCTCTATTTCTAGTGCCACCTTCTAGTACAAAACAAAACAAATTGACTAAATTTTTTCCATTACAAATGCCCTGATTTTGGATCATTATTGCTTAAATTAAACTAAATTAAATTAAAGAAAACGAGTGTTTTTCCATCTGCTTCAGATGGACCTGAAAATTAATTGTTTTAATGTTATTTTAAATTTGCATCTGGTAATGTACTACTTTCAAATTGCGTGGTCTGGACAAGCAGTCAGTTTCACAGACTTGTAGTTTGCAGAGGTCTACCTGGTAAACTTGCCCTTAAATGGCTTCTGACCAAATCAGGACTTCCTCATAACACTGGCGTAAGTGTCAATCAGCTATATTAACGACGCTGTCGTGAAAGTCATTCAAGCAGTCACAGAGCTCACGTAATTATATTATAGAATAGCACGCAGCTTCTCTAATTCTCACCACACAACCAATGACGACATCTAATAACCTGTAACCAATTAACTTAAGCACTCCGAGTGTATTTATGCATAAGACCGGGGTGAACGTTTGCGTTTTGTCTACTATTCGTCTGAACATCTAGCAACAACTGAACCACGCCCTCTGCCATATCGAAAATGACGGTTTGTCACGTTCCAAACACATTGCCTCTTAAAGGGGAGAAAATAGGTCAGTTTGATTGGCTATTGCGTAATCACACCCTTACTACACATATATGCATATTGTTAATTGAATCCAACAATATTGGCAATTACGTCGGTCTTTTTGGAGACCATGACTGTCGCTGCGAAAACGGATCGTATACCCCTCCACCTCCCTAGCGCCATGACTTGTACTAGTATTTGTGTAGGGCTTTACAATAATCAGAATAGATCTCTTAAACTCTTTGAACGGAACCTTAAATTACCACATTTCACCCACATTTGAACTCAAGAACAAATGCACTCGGTGACTGAACAGAACTCTGTTGACATTTCTGAAGTACATACCTCAAATTGCCTGGACACGCTCAGGCAAATCTGTTCCAACACTCACTGGCAGTTGTTGGGTTTGTTATCATTGATAGGGTTTTTGTGGTGAAGAGGGAAATTAACAGGGAATATAGAGAGAGAGAGGATAGGATTCTATCTACTATGTAGCTAGAGGTTCTACCCAACGGACAAAGGCCCTTAAGAGCTTTTGTTAAAAAGCATTTGAATATGGGACATTACTAGGAGTTGAGTTGTCCCCAACGGAACCTTCAAATTTTTTTATCCTCTGGAAGTTGAGACGATACTTTTATTGAGCGAAATTAGCATTAGCCAGGCAGGCGGCGATTATTCTGACCAGGGTTCTGAAAGCAGTCTGGTCCCTTTCCCCAGAGCAGCTCTAATGTCTATGTTTTGAAGTACGTTAATCATCGAGACCCGAGTGTGGTCTCATTTAGGGAATTGCCCTCTGGTACTTTAATTAGTCCATGGATGTGGGTGTGGCTCCGCAGGCTGCCTGTCAGTCTGGGCCAACCAGGGCATGTCCCCAAGGCTGCCTCATAGCAAGTCTCCCAGCTGCGTGCAAAACACTTACTTATTGTTTCAATGTATTTATTTTATTTTTTGTTTTACATCTGGCTATCATATGCTGTCAGTGTTTATACAGGAAAACAATATTAAGAGCTCCTATTTGGTCCCTATTACTTTCAATCCACAATCTTGGTCTCTATCTCTCTGCCAGGTGAGCTCCACCTCGCCAGACTCCAACCAGCAAAAGAAGCGCAGGGCCCCGGCGCCCCCGCCGACCCCCGTCCCCAGCAACCCAGCGGAGGACTCCATGTCAGAGCTGAGCCGCAGCTCGGAGGACTCGGATCCCCGGGGCTCCATCTGCAGCAGCAGCAGCCTGGAGGCAGGGGAGGAGGATGCGGCTCTCAACACGTCGTCCAACGAGACCGAGTCTGCCCTCAACCTCAAGCTGGAGGAGGTGGACAACAACCGGCACAGCACCATCGGTAAGTGTATCTGCCGTGAATTCTCCCTATAACGCGCAAGTCTCCCGGACACGTGTCTCAATTCGGAAGAAAGTCTTGTGAATGCAGGGAGGAATTAAAGCTGATTTTGTAGATTTTCTGTATTATAATTTTTTTTTGGTTTATTTGGCTTGGTTTTATTATTTAGCACACTTCAGCATAGATCATCTCATATTTTAGGCCTCAGAGCTGCCCTTTTTTTGAAGGTGTGCTTACCTGTGCACTCTAGATCAGGGCACAGGTAACTGGACATTTACACTTTTCAGGTGTTTTGAACCAAAAGCATACACACAATGCAGAATCCCCCAGAGCTCTGTTCAAAGTGCACATCACCAAAAGAGTGCAATGGCCCTTTAAGATGAAGTTGCAATCCTGGCATTTTGTACAGTGTGTCCTGGGAAAACCAGATGAAATGGAAACGTGCGCCTTTAAATCATATCCAATGTGGCATGAGTGTGTCTAACTGTACAAACGGATCCCGTTTGAAGTAACACTTGCTGTCAAACGCCACTGTGGGCCTGTGTTTTAACAGATCACCTGTCAGCTGTGGGTGCCTGCACACTTTAAAAAAACAACAACAAAATAGTGCTTGTAAAAGGAAGTGTGATAAAACGGGATACTTGTGAGGCTGAGATACCTCTGCTCGGTCTGTGTCATTTCTCCTGGATTAATGTCAAGATCGCACCAATATGGCTTCACTTCAGCTGGTTGGAATCAGTCTCAGTCCTGCGAAATCTACAGCCTTTACACCGTGTGTACTGGCACTGTTTGAATCATTCTGGCACCAGCACCCTTCTATAGGCACACCTCAATACTGCGAGCTTGACCATCGTAATCATTTTACGTATGGATGACCTTCATGTCCTGAAGAAAGATTGAATATCTGTAGTTGGTATGAGCTCATAGGAGTTAAAATCACAGATCAAATGTCCCTTTGATAGTCAGTATGGCTGCAGTGACCTAAAAAATTTGCCAGTTCTGGTCAAGATATATCTCTTCAAATGTGCTGGTTTTGTGTTTTTGAATTTTATGATTTAGGTGCCATTGAAAATTCAAAGAAACAGCTAGCGGTCTCTTTGTGTTTTGTCTTTCCTTATCTGCATTGCACATGCAGGTAAGGAGTTAATCATCCCTGCAGTTCCATATAACCCTCTCTCTCCTGTAGTTCAGCATCCAAGGGTGGAGTAGTCTCTTCCTCTTCCTCTTCTCTAAACAGTGTAAATGGTGCTCTAGTTCCCCTGAGTAAGCTTCACAAATTCTGACTGACTGCCAACATCACCACTCCTTGTCCATTTATATAACCTCAACCTGTTTTGCCCAGGACAGTTAGTGGTCCAAAAATAGACAAAGGCTTACTCATCCCGTACAAGCATTGGATCTTATCCTGAATTTAGCTTTTAAATTGGAGTTTTTTTTTAAATATGCAGTCATGGTAGTTCTGTGAAGTGAAATGCTAAATATCACAGCTGAGTTTGGATCCCAATTTTCTAATTGTTTGTTTTGTGATTGTACTCCTAATCGGAAGGTTCTCCAGGGTTAGCCTACCACTTTGCTACCCCAGACACCCCAGCACTGCTGATGCAAACATTGCGATACAACCCAGAGTCTCGTTATAGTTTCAGCTTCTCCTAAGACACAGTACACCTCTCTTCCCCTCCCCCAATGTGCTTACATGCCAGATATTATTGACAGATCAGTTGAAGATGGGTATTTTAATTTGAGTTCCACTGCATGTAAAAATGAACTTTTTATTTGGACCTAAGTTATTGTACAAGCCTTTTTGTTGCTCTTGCAGGGATATAAAGTGTAAAAACTCTCATATAATAATTGATGTTGTATTGACGATGACACCATTTTGTGTTGTATTAAGATTTTTTTAAATGAAAGATGTCTTGATCTACAATTGATTTCACATGCATGCCGAATAAATTAGTCCTTCCAGCCTGGACTCTCCTCCTTAAAACTAGCGGCTGCGAAATCCTCCTTTTTAGGTGCTGGGCGTCAAGTGCCACTCAAACCTCGGCGAACCCCGACACGGGAGCCCCCCATTTTAGTGATTCCCCCTCCCCCGCCATACACTCCCCCTCCCACAGACCAAGATTCCCCTGATGTTCAGCTGGAAAGTCACATGGATGTGGAGCCCCAATGTAGGTCCTAGACAATAGACAATCTTTGACCTGACAAACTTCACGGCCTCCTGTGGCTCCTTCAGTTTCTCCAGCTCCCCCCACGACTTGCCATTTTCTTCCCTTTCTTCAGTGCTGTCCTTCCTCGGTGTGTAATTTTAGCGTCTGCTGTGCGCTTCGCTGATGAGAATGTCTGTGGCTTTCTTTTTTATCTGCCAGAATTGAAAATCATGTGGCTAATCACCAGTGATCACTTAAACTGTGGGGTTAAAACGGCAAATTCTACGATATTTTATTTGGTCCAATAAGGGCCTGCCAATGGTAACCATTTACGTATTTGGTATGGCATTGCAATTAATACATTGTTATTTAGAAGCATTTCAGGGGTGGAAATGGCTGGTATGGCATTGCAATTAATACATTGTTATTTAATTGTTTTGTTTTTTTAGTGGCCAGTTGCAAGTATTTCCATTATTCAAGCAATAAGCATTTATTGGAATTTTGAGTTAACTCTGGTTAACTCATGTCATGATCTATGAGCATCCTAGAAGGGTCAAATGTTGGTAACATTAGAAAGCATGGTCAACATACCAATATAATTTTAGAAAAATATTTTCTAAAAGGATTTTGAAAGTTTACCTTGTCCGAGAAATAGAAATAATAACAGTATGTAAACTGAAACAAGACGTTTTCTTAAAACATTTTAGAGACCTCAACTGAAAGGCCAGTGATGTGAGGTGGCTTGATCTGTGGAACGTCACAGGGAATTTTCCAGTATAAACATGGAAGTTGTGAGCCTACAGATAAAATATTGTTGTGTTTTTGTTTGGTTTTTTTTACATGGAAAGTTTCCACTCCATAACGAGCCCAGGTCTTTTTCAAATGTGCATGCTGTGCTTTGAGTGTATGAATTCTCGAAGTGATGAAATGTAATGTTTAACACAGCAAAAACTTGTGCTGTAAAAAAAAAAAAAAAAACCCGAAACAATCATAGCTTGGAAATTCGAAACGTGACGTATGAAATACATGCAGAAAGCAATCAACACGCACATCACAGAGACCATCAGATATCTCACACATCTGGCTGAACTTGTGTGCATGTCAAAGCCGTGCACCGCTTTGATTCAGACAGTGTTGATACTGATCTGCATTCTTATTCACTGGGCAGAGCTGTCGCCAGGCCCGACTGTATGAATTCTGACTCGGGGTACCCAAGCGCCGGAGCTGCAGTACTCATTTAACCCCTCTCACATTCTGGGTCCTAAATTCTGTTCCCGTCTGCCTCTTTCCAACAGTTTACTGTTGTGCGCCTGTCTCTCTGCTCAGCAACCGTCGGTGAACTACCACACCTCTGGCCGTCCTGCTACTCTGCTGCTGCCTTCCCATCATCCTCTCCTCCCTTGCCTCTGTGCCTCCATCTATTTCCGCTGGAGCTCAGCTCTCCCCTGCAAAACCTTCGCTCACCCACCCTCTCCAGAACTCTACTCTCTTTCACTTTAAACCTTAAAATCTGTTCACTGTGCTTTTTCGTGACCTTCAAAGCAGATTTTAAAGCCCTCTGTTAATTCAGATGAATTTAGTAGTTGCCCTCAGGTGGCTGTATAAAGGAGACACTTTGCAGTTTATGAATCCTTCCTGGAAAATTTGGGAATAACATTGTACTGTTTTAGTGTCAGTAACTTTTGAAAGTTTTAAGCTGAGAGTGATTAAGGAGAGTGTTTTAAGGAACTGAAAGGAATTGTGAAGCCTGGTAACAGATACGTATCGATGAAGGTTTAGGAAGTATGGGGAAAGGAACATATAATTGTCATATATCATTTCGCATGCTGGTGTATCAGCTTCAATAGTGTCCATTCACAAGTGTGGATTTTCTGTACATGGGCCTGTTGAACTCTAACGGGCCCATGCGATTCGACCGGTCGGCGGGCAAATGTCACATTTTGAGCACGGCTTGTAAATGACAGACATGTTTGTTAGTGTGAAGTGCAATCATTTCCTGTAGCATTACTGACCTATGCATTTTTTCACTTTCATTTAAAAGGTGCCTTATGTATGTATTTAGGTTTATGATGAATAATAAGCACTTATAATAACATATGCTTGTGTTATGCACATATGGTTTTGGCTTTTTAAAACAGAAGGGTGTGCTTTAAAAACAAATGAATGAACTAGAAGACCTTCTAAGACGGCCTTAGAAGTACTCTTACTCCTCTAACTTACTCCTCTAATTCTAATTTGTTTATATTAAGGCAACTGTGGCAGCCATGTTAGATTCTGAACTGAGTATTTAAATAGTCATATGAATATGTTTCCTGGCAAATGACTGAAAACATTTCCCGAAAATGTGGCAAGAATGTTCCGACAACTAATATAAAGCTGATTACGTGGAATGGCTGTCATCTAGTTTTGTTTTTTTTTGGTAATTTCTACACTTAGTTTTAATATTCTGAAGATTATAAATAAGTAATACCAATTTAACCAATGGTGCATGCTTCTACCATATGCAAAATTTGATTTGAATTAGCACTCGCAATCTGTCAAGCTTTTCTCTTATGTGGCCATGCTGTCTCCACACATCCAGACTGAAAAATACTCTCGTGTGTGTGTGTGTGTGTGTGTGTATGAGTACAGCGTGTCCAAAGTAAAAAAATATATATATATACATATTTAAAAGGTGTACTACTGTTGGTCTGTAAGTATTCTCAGTTATGAGGAGGTGGCAAGTGACGGGTACCCGCCTACTCTGATGTGGCTCTCTAAAATGAGCCAGTCAGAAAGTGAATGTAAAAAAAAAAAAAACTGTTAATAAACATTCCTAATTAAAAATGATTAACCATTTAAACATATGCCATCATAATCATAAAGTTAAACAACACTGGAATAAAACGTGGCACTTGTGTCGCTCTGGAAGAGACAGGATTGGTCATTTGAAGGTAGTATGCCACATATATGCACAGAGGGGATAAAAGTTTTCTCGAAAAATGACCAGATGCAGAAATTATGTACAGATACTCTTCATGACTATAGAGTACCATAAAACTGACATCGTAGGCAAATGACTGTGGGTTTATCCTCTGTAAGAGTTTTAAATCATTATAAATAGTTTTACAGTATTTACACTATGAATAACATAATCTCCAAATTTCAACCAACTTGGCATGATCACTAATGCTACGTTTAAAATGAAGTTGATGGCAGCATTTGATAGTCAAATTGGAGCTTCTTTAATGAATGAACATGGTTGCCTTATTTGATAAAATCTTACCTTAAATTAATCAGATTTAACCTTTTAATAAATGTATGTACATTGTCATCTTTTATACCAATTTTTGCTAATTATTTATTTATATTGTGTCTCTTTGAAATTCTTGCTTTTAATTGGAAACATTTAAATTAAATTTTTCAATAAAGGGAATTTTAATCTGTCTGTTGCAAATCAAAGTATATAAACATTTTGAAACTGGCACATAAAACGTTAGCTTCATTCAGTTCTAGTTGTTGTTGTCATTCAATTGTTAAATTTCTCAACCGATAATAATCGAATCCCCGTACATTTCTTTAATTTGCCAATAGATGACAAGGGCTAGCTTATTGAAATAGTTTTCCTGGATCTGACTCTGCTACCTGACAAGGATCCATTCTTATGAGCAAATCCACCTTTTACCTCTTTCTGTTGGTAATTCCTGGCAGAAGATTAGAATATAACTTGCTTAATCAAAAATGGGAAAGCCCATGTTTGTTATTTTTTCTGCTTTTGAGTTTATTTTAGCAACAGAGTTTGGTCTGAATAATGCAAATAACCTAGTTAATAATGAATAAGATTTACTTTTATCAATATGTGTTCGTGTATGTTTAAATACTGAGGGGGGGACACACACATCTTTAATAACCAACATGGAAGGTACAAAATAGCAACTTGAGCAAATGCTCTGGAACTTTGTGTCCCATGAAGTATTTGGCACAATTGTTTTCCCTACAAACAAAACCTGTATTAACGGATTCTTACATTGCAGGACTTAATGCTCAAATACGTTCAAACAGCATTTACAAGTAACCAAATCGGATTTGTGAGCGTTCAGAAATCTGAAGCTGGCAGGGCCATGATGGTCATAGCAACGAGATTGTGTCATAGGGACTGACGAAAAAATGGTTAATACATCGGATTTGGCCATTCAGACACAAGTTGCATTGGCCTGGAATCAGATTTGTATCTGATTTAAAACCACATGTGAAAATAGGATTTGAATCGCTTTAAACTGCCAGTGAGAACAAGGTTCCCAAGAAATACATCATATTACATTGGTAAATGTACTTGGCAATGCTGTTTTAATAACTGAGAATTTAAAATGCTGGTACTATGAGTATAGCACAATGTGCAATTACAGGATACTACAAAAATTACAGCCTTGATCATTGAGTGTTGTATAATCTACTGTAAATTACCATCAGCATAGTTGCAGCTCAATATATTGTTATAATCATTGATTGTATTATAGCAATATAGCTAAATGCCTTGTGAAAGGTTTATACCAACCTGTAAGTTATGTAACAATTTGTTGATGCCACCTAATTAAAAATAACATTTTAATGAATTGCACACCCTGATGCTGATTACGTTTTTAACCCCAGTTTAAGTATAATTAATTTGTGTATTTCATCAATATCTCTACATGACTGCATTGTGCCTGGTGAAAGCCAGTGGTTCTCCATTGTGCTGGACCCCACCTGTGTATGCCAGTTTTTTGTCCAAACCTAGTTCCCATTCTAATTAGTTTATTTTCTGCACCTGATAAGACTTCAATTCAACCAATTTATCTTGTATTAGTTATGTTACTAATTAATAGACAACAAAACATGTTTAAAAATGCCATTACGTTTTACTAGCAAACACATATCCGGCAACAATGTTAATCCAAACTTCTGCAACAGGGAATGATCAAACTATTTAAAATTCAGGCTCCATATTTAATGAACTTCTCAGTCAATCCCAAATGAGAACTTACAGTTGGTAAAATAGCTTTAGAACTAGGTTTGAACAACTGCAATGTGAACCTACCTCGCTGCTAAGTTTCTGCTTTTTAAATCGAATTTAACAGTTCAGAACTGCTGGTCAGAACTATCTCTGCTCACAAATTGAAGTTGAGAAAGTCATAGATGAATACCGTAGGTAGCCATGCGTAGAAAGGGAAGAAGAATTCTAACTCTAGAACACGCTGAAGGAGATGGCCCTAGGCTTAAAACATCTTTAGATCTGGGCTGGTGGCCACAGCTGAGACGGCTTCCATACTGCTGGGAAAGGGCTGAGTGAGTCACAGTGAGTCACTGTACATCCAGGAACTGACTCACTTGCCCGGGCAAGAGAGTCACACATCAGCCATGCATCAGTCTGCATAGTGGTTCAGACCTGGCTGTTAAATCTATTCATTAGGAAGTTTAATGTTATATAAATGTTAAAAGTGCCTTAAAATGTATTTTTATTCAAATTTAAATGCTAAAGCCCCTGCTGTTGTGAAATCAATTGTTTTCAAATTTTATGTACTGCAGTATATGTACATTTTAACAAACTGCCTTATTTTACCTAGAATAGAGTAGATTTTGAATAGATTTAACACTAGGATTTTTTTTAGGAACTTTTTACACTGGTGACAAAGGCCCACATGATGGAGAAAGAAAAAAAAAACTTGTCAATTCTGGCTGACTGTGAAGAAAGCATTCCTACAGACTACCTCTGTTTCACTCACTCTCTCCTTTTGTATTGTGTTTCTATGCTAAACAATTAAAATAAGTCAGCTTCATCTGTTTATTTATTTTTAATCAGAGATAGGTTTTATATAAAGCTACTTGGAATAACTTGAGTTTCCAACCTTGGCCCACGTCTGCCCAGCTTGGCTGCGCTCAGTCCAGGGCTGTGAAGCAGATCGGACTCCAGAGGCCGAGGTGGAAACCGGGTCTGTGGGCAGCAGCAGTAGCAGCTTTCCTGACCAGGGCTACGCGGCCTCCGAGGGCACGCCCTCGACTGAAGACTCCGCCTTCGTCAGCTCGCCATCCGACCTCACCCACCCGGCCTCTCCCAACGGCAGCGTCTCATTGGATGGTGGGCCCGCACACGCCCACGCCCTGCCCAAGGACTGCTCGAGTGACAGTGACGAGGGCTGTGCCACCTGGGGCTCCCGACACAGGTACTGCAGCTGGGCTTGTGGGTGCAGAGATGGCACTCGTGTTGCGGACAGAGCTATTGTAGCCACAGTATCTAGCTAATCAGAAGTAAGTAAGCAAGTAAGCAACAAACCTTCAAACTTCAATTGGAAAATGAGAAGCATAATCTATATTTGCTACTGGATAGATCCCTATAGAGAAAGGCTTTGTAAGGAAATCTTCAGTCTCATCAGTGAACTATGACATCAAAGTATCCATATCGTACTCTACCGTTTTATTTCCTATATCCATCTGCTATTGGAATGTAACGGTGGATTACATACACCGTGTGGAAAAACGCAAGTTAATGCTAACATTTCTGTAATGAATAGAGGCAAACATGCCGGAGAAAGTTTTTCAAAATGGAGATCCCCCCCCCCATCAGTTTAATTCTGTAAAGAAGTGGTCCTGCTTGATAATATAACCACAGAGTAGCAACAACAAGCATACAGCCTAGTTAAGCATGGTCTTAGTTATCCATTTGTCATTTAAGAACATGTATGTAGATAATGTATTTATTGAACCAATTGGGGATATCCGTGTATTATATGAATGTGTCTTGGCGAGTAGGAAACACTGATTTACAACATTGTCCACCTTTTGTCAGACTTTTTCCTACTTTTTATCATTAAACATATTCCTTTTGACATCCTGTGAACCAGAATCACTCCAGACACTGGAGCAAACAGGGAGGTTATCTTTAGCTGATAAAAGCCTGAATGACCTCGTCAACCAGATATTTAAAGCTCACTCTTTATTAACCTCACTACTCATTGTATATTCTGATATAAAAGGTTCAGGTCTATGTTGTGTGATGGTTGTTGAAGTCGGGAACATTGCTACAAACTTAGTTTTCTTTAAGGGCCTATTTTTTTTTCTTTTTTCTCATTGTTCCACGAAAGCCTATTTTTTCATTACTCTTTGGGAAAAGTTTTTTTTCTTTATGGTTTTTTTCTTTTTTTGAAGTAAAGTAGTACGTTGTTGTTCCCTTCTGTGTCCAAGAACCTAGCTGGAATGGATCCAGCTTACTTTCAAAATACTGACGCCTGATAAGGCCAATTCACACTAGACCGTTCCGATAAGGCACGCGGCTCATCTGCGTGCATCAGGCAGAATCCATCCGTGTCGCATTTCTGACGGTTTCAGCCTGATGTGAAACTGACACAACGGTGCCTTGCCTGGCCTGCCTAGTGTGTGCTGGCCATTCAGTTGTTACTTGATAAAGTGATTGGGATTTGGTGTAGCCATGCCACACTAGGAACAACTCTTTATTGTGCCATGCCTCATGCTTGTAGGCAAAGCCATGATATTTACCAAATGGGCCAAGAGGATAGAAGGCAGGAATGTTATGAAGAGGATCCAGAACTCACAGTTCAGCTTAATCAGACACTGGCTGACCTGGAGGCTGGCCTAACTGGTAAGGTCTTGCAATATCCATGTAGAGAATTATAATATTATTGAAGTGCTTATGAATAAGCATAAATAAAATTACATTTTTAATTTACATTATATTTTACATTTTATATATTTTTTTCACATTAAAATCCTTCCTCTGTTTAAAACACTAATATTAGAATCCTACTTGACTTACAAAATCATTCTTCCTGAATTTAAAATAATCACCCCCCCAATATTTGATTGTTCTTTATTCCCCAAAATCTACTATTTGTTTAAACCATATGCTGTATGTGATCGTAATCTCAAGTACCTATTGTAATATTGTCTTTAAAAAGCAATAACAGAATGCACATACCTAAAGGTCTGCTGATGAATGTGTTTAATGAGCATTTATACCTCCCATTAACAGATGTGGACCACACAGAACAAGCTTCAGTGAGTGAGTCAGTTTCCTCCTCTGAGAAATCCTTCCATAGCGGGATTCCGGTGTCAGTATTGGACTTCGATGTGCCAGTGACGACTATAAATGAAGTACTGGAGGATGGTATGCAAAGCGTGACAGATGACGAAGAAAAGCTTATGCGTGGCACTCGGAACATAACCTCTGCAGGCGAGAGCATGGCTCCACAGCCGAGTGGTCACACGGAAAACAAAAACAACAATGCCTGCACATTCAACGGCCTCCGCAGAGCTAGCTCAAAATCTCCCCAAGCAGCACAGCCTCTCAACTCTCCCGAGAAAGGGCACGGCAGCAGTGGAGGAAATGAGAAAACCACAGTAATCCCAGTGACCGAAATCCAAGAGGTCCTGTGGAAAAGAAAGAGTCACATAGAGGCTGCTGTTCCGACTAGCCTCCGGGTCATCCCTCCAGTCGGGAACATTCCAGATATTTGCCGAAAGCACCCAGCAGTGGATCAGAACGAGGCAAGTAAGTTAGTTGAAGAAAGCGAGCGCTCAGCTTCCATTACATCCCCGATGGCCCAAAGTAAGATCACCCAGAACCCTACTTCTAGATTTGGCATGAAGACCTTCACTGTTATACCACCAAAACCAGCCTTTAGTCAGAAGTCTGACAGGTCATTGGTGGCAGGTGCCATTAAAATTGATGAACAGGGTAACATGGTCCTACAGAACAATAACCAAAACAAATATGGCAGCTCCCCAGGATCGGGAAGTGACACGGGGGTGCCACTTTTGGAGAAAGCCAAGGCCTTCTGGAGCTCAACAGAGCAGCATGACACTCCCGTTGCCAGTAGTGGTAATGTTATGAAGATTAAAGGGTCTGAAGTCGCCAGATCAACTCCTGCTGAACCAGTCCACAAGTCTAGACCAGACGAGGCTTCGAAGGAAGTCATGGAAGCCACAATATGCTCTAAAGTAGTGGAGAGCAAGCCTTTCATATCAGAACCTCCTGCACAGTTTTCAAAATCGATCTACGAGCCACAGCAAAAGAGAGACATATCTTTCCTAAGGCCATCCAGGAGAACCTCCAGTCAGTATGTGGCCTCTGCTATTACTAAGTATGCTGTAAAACCCACAGCTAAAGCTGCGAGCGTAAAAGAATCAAATACAATATCAGAGTCACCTGCTCCAAAGCAAAATCTTTCCAGTTCCCTAGGCTTTTCAAATAACAATATGTCTACAAATAAAGAATCAAACAACACCATGTATACTCCTGCTTCTCCAGACATGCTAAAAACTAAGACAACCGGTTCTAGTGTATCTATGGCCAATCCTAAACGCTCCATGAGCTTTCCGGTTTACGCTACAGAGAAATCTGATAGCGATACTGAAATGAAGCTAGACAGAAGCGGTACATTGAGCACACTGTATGGTGGAGCAAGCGCCGACTCCCTGGACCCAAGTCTACATTGCAGAAACGATAATTTCAGCAATCCTGAACCCCGCCACCAATCATTTACATCTGCCAAGCCAGCAATGTCAACAACCAAGCCAAATGCATCTGACGGATCTGTATCAACTGGACCATCCTCAGTTGCCTTTCAAGAGAGCAATCAAGGCAGAGTATTTGGATCGGTTAGGAAGTTCAAGCCTGTGATACCGAAGCCAGTTCAGAAGGATGTGTCACTCCACAGCTCCCTGATGGAAGCCATCCAGGCAGGGGACGGGAAGGAACGGCTTAGGAAGGTAAATTATACCAATAAATTTCATCCCATGGTAGTAACCTAGTAACCTGAATAATTGAAGGCTTGAAGTTCATTACAGTGCCAATTCCTCTCTGAGTGGTGTGTAATGTACATTTTTATGAATAAATTGGGGGGAAAAAAGTGATTTGCTACTAATTACTTTCTAATCCGCATGCCCGTAGATATCTGATACAACAAGAGAAAGCACGTTGAAAACAATCTCCTCCGTCAACACAGAAAATGAGCACTCTGCACTTTTGGCAGCAATCAGAGCAGAAAATAACCCCACAAGGCTTAGGAAGGTGAGATCTGCAGGAGATTATGTGGGTTTTCTTAATTGGAACGTGCATGTCCTTTGTTTATGGACTCACTGGATCACTACCTCTAATTAACTACTAAACTAATGAAATATGGCTCATTAGAGACTAAAATTAATTGAAAATCTTCAATATTTTTTTGGGGGTGAGTATAATATTTGTGTGTGATTTGAATCCGTTTGTTAACCTGTGACTGATATGTCTGATAGAGAAGTTGTGTTTATTATGATTGTTCTTTCAGCCTTCAGCCCAAAATGTGTAATTTCCCATCTGGTTAGGTTTTAAGTATTTCAGAGGCATCTTTTAGAGTAGTATTGGATCTTTGGTAATTAGTCTTTAATAATCACCATGAATAAATGTATAGTTTAATTCTATATCTAGATGAATAGGAGTCATATGTATTGGACTCAGGCAAGGTTGATCAAAGTGAATTGTTTTTAAGTTGCATTAAATGTAAATTTCATTGTAATATAATGCTATTTGACCTTGTCTTTACAGACTAAATCGGAGGCAGCCAACGAGCTGGACAAGTTGAGGAACGTTGAGATTAAGAGTAGTGCTCAGAGTAATGACATACCTCCTCCTCCTTCGTTCCTGCCCCCTCCTCCGCCTCCCGCTCCTCCTCCCTCAAACAAATCCAGGATTCCCCTCAATCAGGGTGCAGCGAGAAACCCAGAAAATGCCAGGGAGGCTATGCTGGAAGCCATCCGGTCTGGGACAGGGGCAGAACGTCTGAAGAAGGTACCACCCATATTTGTTCCCTATTCCCATGATCCAGAAAGGGTTTCTCTGAAGTCTGCTTTCTTGTGTTTAGTTCACATAAAGGTTTCATATTGCTGTAGGCCAACCTGAAATTGGTATACTGCTGCCTGTATAAATGGGTATACACAGGTGTTCCCTCTGAAAGCTGTCACAAATCTCCTCTCTCACTCAACTTTCTGGAAAATAGGAACTTTATCAAGACAAATATTTATTGTATATGCAATTTATAATATTATATTTTCATTTAGTTCATGAGTGTAGTTAGCTCTTGTGTTGACGTTGGAAGTCTGGATTGCCTTTTGCCTGTTTAGTTTTTTACATTTCACTACTAATGAATGTGTATTAAAGAAGAGAGCTCTAAAGAAGAGAAGTGCACCCAGTTTATATCATCTATTTGATTAACATTTTCTGCTAAAGGTTCACTGCTCAAAAAAAGGATCGTTAAACAAAAGGCGCTGTATATGACTAACTGTTTTTTGCTTCACTTATTTAGGTCCCTGTATCCACAAAAACTGTACTTGTGAATGGGAGACTTGGTACAATAAATTCATCTTCATCAGTCCAACATTAGCACGGAACAGCTATCTTCAACCTCCACCCCAGCCATTTAACATGAAGTCTGCAAGCCAAATTATGCTTTTAAGGAATTTTTATTGGTATTCTTGTGTCATTGAGTAGTTTGATAAATGCTATTAGTACAATGCAAATGACAAAAATTATCATCAATAATAAGCACTAAATGTATATATTTCTTATATATTTTAATATAATTTTTAATTTAACATGCTTTTTCTGTTTGGGGGATTTACATTAATTTAGTTTAGCAAAGCTTTATGTTAAACTCTAATCTTCGTGGAATTCTTAAATACTGCCTTTTCACGTCAGCTCTTTTTGAGGGATTATAACCCACCTGCCAATCAACATTTATTCATTTTGTTTTCAATAAATACATCATGTGAATATTAAAATTCATTGAGCTTTGGTTACTCACCCAAACACAAGCTGCCATTAGATTTTGGCTGTTGACGTCTTATCAGTAAATTTATTAAATCAGACCTGTCGTAATTATAACTGTCCAGTACATATAAAGGTTTAAAATAATCCAGATATAAACTAATCTCTTTATAAAGCAAAGTTGTATGGTTTGGAAGCATTGTATTCCCTAGATTGTGCTGTTTAATAGAACAATAACGTGGCAACATATTGCTTTGTGTAAACATTAATTTATATAGAATATAAAATATTCTTCTCATTGGTCATAATATACAATCATTGAGCGGTAATGTAGGAGTATCTATGTAAAGAGGATATTAAATAATCCTGATCCTTTTTTTTGCACATTTAATTTTTCTAGTTCTACTTAACATAGAACATTTCAGTATTACAAATATTTAGTAACACAAATTCATGCCATTATTTTGATAGTGTGCATAGAGAACATTGAATTTAAGATTTAATTTATGGTTATTTGGATATTTCAAGAACTGAAATATATTATCAACACTAAAAAAATTGAAGACTATATGACAGACCAGTTTGGCCTTGAAGTCTTTTGAAGGTTAAAAAAAATATATATATATTGCAGATGTCAGACCTCCAGATTATAGGCTATGTTATATTAAATACATACAAGTGGTCATTTTGAATGTTTAAAAATGTGTATATTTTGTAAGAGTAATATAACATTTTTTAAATTGTCTTAAATAGAGCCTTGAAATGTAACACAGTTGTATTAAATCAATAAAACAATTGTTGTAATAAATAATCCACTACTATTGTATTGAATGGTTTTTGAAATGTGACTTTTTTTGTCTAAATATTAAAATTTATATCAATACACCATTTTTGAAATAATAAAAGCCAGTTTTGCCAGAGATGCATTTCTCAAATTTTAAGCTTCGTTTTTCCTAATGATTTTCTTCCTTACACAGTTTGGCCCAAGTGCAGTCTAGAGGGTTTTCACCTTTCGACTAATTATAGGATCAGTACAGAGTAGCACAGATTTTCACCTGCCTGGACCTTTTTAAACTGAACAGGGCTATTCCTGTGGTGACATCCCAGAGAATTCTGGGCCTGATGGCTACATCATCGCAATCCCTGCTCCTGGGCCTCCTACACGTGACCCCCACAGGCGTGGTTTAACGACAAGGTCCCTTATCCTTTGTTGAAAACGCAGTTGCTTTTGGGTGCAGTAACGAGATGACAAACGATCACCATGGACACCTCCAACTATGGTGACGTGTGGTGTACTGGGAATTTGGGGGACCTCTGTGGCAAGGGTGCCACTTAGACCCCCTGGAGCTGCTGGCCGTATTTTTGACCTTGCAGTCCTTCTTGGGGGAGATCAGAGTGACCCACAACCGGTCCAGTTTACGGCTGTGGAGATCAGGTAAAAGACCTCTCTGACAGGGTGACTGAAACCTTACAGAACACTAGAGCAGCCTTCCCAGTATGGTTAGTGGGGCGTATGGCAGTTATTCTGTGCTTCTTGCAGGACCTGCTCGATAAGGGCAAGTCACCTTCTATGTGAAGGTGGATTCCATTGCTCCTGGAGCCAATTTTCTGTCAGGATAGATTTTTTACTGAGGCCCAGCGGCTCAGGCCATCGGGAAAGAACATAGTTCCCCATGCCTTGATTGAACCTATGCAATCTGCTAAGCTGAAGCTTTCATTCTTTAATTAAGACAGCTTTTTTTGTTGGCAATCACTTGCCTGAGTTGGATGCATTGTCTGGATCAGGAGCTTGCTCTTGACATGGGAGGGCAATGGTTACTCTGCGGCGTTTCCCTGCCTTCCTGCCTAAAACGGTTTCATCATTCCATGTGAACCAGTCAGTTGAACTGAAAGCCTTCTGTCCCTCGCCCTTCCTGTCTGAAAGAGAGCCTATCCTCCACATGTCCAGTTTTTTTTTCTGTTTCAGTGTTTTTTTGCCGTTTCTTCTCTGTGTATTTTTTTTCCTTTCTGCTTTGGACCACTGTATTATCTCCATGCATTCCAGGATACCACAATTGAGGAAATATTTTTTGTTACGAAATGCCACAAACTCATCCTGCAGAGTTTAAGACTAATGTTTGATTAATAATTGTGGATAGTGTCTCCACCAAACACAGTGATTCAGGAAGTTCCAACAAATGTATACGAGAAATGTTGAGTGAGAATGTTGGTTCTAGACTGTTAGTTTTGTTTTATTCTCCTCAAAACCTTTACATAACTTTTCATTAAAAGACAGTGGATTATAAAAAAAAGTGTTTCAATGTTTAAGAAAATTATTTGGCATTCTTTTGCATTAACGTTGCCCAGTCCTCATCGCAATTGGGTAACACTTTAATAGAAAATAGAAAATCTTCAATACAGCTCCGACTTTTGAAATAGTAAAAGCGCCTCAGTTTTGGCAAGAGGCAATGTTTGCGGGATTACTTTGGAACACAGAGGTGGCTTTCCAAAGTGCATCGCAAGTGGAATTCTCACATGGGTGGTGTCAACCAATTTCTGCAAGGTGAACGTTCTCCTTAGTCCGGGATTTCACACAGGAACAATGTGACTACTTCATTTCAAGCTTAACTTTTAATAAAGCATTCTTGGAAACATGATCAGAATATTGTGGGGTCTGGGGTGAGAATGTGAGATTATTTTCAATACATACTGGTGAACTGACTATATAGAGGCCAGGAAAACTGCTATGAGTTATGAAAGACAGGAGATTTTTTGGGGAAAAAGTAATGTGTAATAGGGTTTTAAATATCTTATATATGAATTATTACCTTCAAGGTGGCTTCACAAATTTGGTGCTGATTAAAGCCGCGTACATTGTATGGTGTAGTCGGGGGCAGGCAACAGTAGCTCAGGGACAGATCTAAGATCTCAAAGATTAGGAGTAGTAAAGACTATAGTGTATCATTTGATTTTTTCAAATGGGGACACAGATCCTCTTGTAGGTTGGTTCGTGTGTGTATGTGTAGGTTATCATGCCCCTCTGAACACATAAGCGTCTGATTTAAGTAATTTTGCTTTAATTAAAATGATTACATTTGTATCCATGTGAAGTAAATAATTTTAAAGAAACAGAAAACCTGCTGGACTAGAGCTTCCCAGAACCAGGACTGGAGACTACTTCCTTATTAGTCATGCAGAATAAAGGAACGGTAGACAATGTGCACATGACAGTTGGCTGCGTCCGTCTCTAGGGGTGGAGTTTTGGTGGGCAACGAAGACTCACCATCTGGGGGTATGACTTATCCCTGTCCTTTTCAGTAGAGATAGGTGGAGACCAGTGGAGACCGAAAGGAGGTGGACAAAAAGACGGTCTAAGATGAGGAACCAGTGAAAGACAGATGGCAGACATCGTTACACAATATTGGAACAGAAAAATGTCCTGGAAACCAGATATAAGTATTATTGTTTATGATTTGTGTTTTATCTTACTATTTGTTAATACAATTGATTTAAAACATTGATTTTAGAGACATAGGGTGGAAAGGGGAGAAGAATAGTTGTGCTGAGATGCCTAGTCTTCGCTCAGAGTGCTTGGCTTTACTCTGGCTAATGTGGTTAAGCCCAGTAATACAACTTCTTAGCCCTGTTTGCCTTTTTCATTGTCTCAAGGCCATTGTCTGCTTAAGACTGAGCTGCTATTCTGATTCACCTTGGGCCACAATAGTTACATCTTCAACTGGCGTGGCCCACTCAAAGTGAGACAGAGTGCTAAGAGCCCTGACTTAATCGTGGACTACCCTTTTAGCCTCTTTTCCGCATATTTTCCTTCCCTGTCGTTTGACTGTGAGATTAATATGTCTTACATTTCTCTCGAGTAGAAAATGTCTCAATTAATGGTAAAATCTATGTCTGATTCCACAAATAGGTGTAGGTGTCTCTGGCTAACTACGTTTTATTTTATTTTGTATTGTTTTAATAAAATGTATCATGCTTTTTTATTTTTTATTCTGCAATTCAATTCTAAAATGAACTCAATTTGTGTAAAGTTCTGTCTGCTGTGACACGAGGAATTTTAGAACAGGCAAAGAACCTCTCTCACTTGGCTTGCCCCAACATAGCCAGTGACTGTACTGTGCCTGTGGCATGTCAGAAGTACCGAAAACCACAAGAGTGAAGAGATGTCAGAAAGTACCCAGACACATGCCAGAGAGAAACTTGCCAAATGCCTGTCTGTGTATACCCTACTTTAGACAGGCATAATGTGAGGTATAGTTGACTGTCTTCATTTCACCTGTTGGCTGACATGAATATTGCAAACTCAATCATGTTATATTCTTCTGTAAATTTGATGTCATAGGAATGTTAATATTTTCTGTAAAAATGCTGCTCCATTTAAAGTGATTGAAGATAAAAGATCTTTAAGGTTGTCCGTGATCAATTTGTGATCAATTGTACAGTTTACAGATTGATATTACAAAGATGAACCCTTAAGCATTAATTATAGACAATTCATATTTTATCTTCCCTTGTCTTATAACGTTAAGAGCGGAATCTATTTTCAGAATGATCATCAATGACAATTTGACTTTATATAAAAGTTGAGGATGGCAAGTAAAAAATCTATTTATGTATTATCATTTATAAACAAATCCTTAGCAGAGTCAGTTTATCTGTCTATGTGCCGTTCATATGCGACAATCATTTGAACTTTTTTTCTATTTTTATGCCGAGAACATGCTGTGTAGTGCGGTAAGATTCTAGCTACCTAGCAATGGCGGACGTTTACGTTCGGTAAACCCGTCAAGAAAAAAACGAATCCTTTGATTGATACCTAATCACAATATTTTCCAACACTGCAGTTCCATATAAGAACATATTGCTTGTAAACAACAAATGTGGTAAACTCGTTACAATAAAAACCCGCAGTGAATGTACCAGAATACTATACTTTCCCATTTGGTGCCATAAGTATTGCGGCAGCTGGGACAACTATGATGGTGTGGTTGAAAAATAAAATAGTGAAACACCAGTCAATTCACGGCAAAGAAAACATTTATGAGCAATTCAACACGTATAACGAATTACGACGATGACAATATACCATGAATATAGTTCTGCATAGTCTTTTTAGTCCTTATAGGTTTATAGCATTAATAGCCCTACACGTCAAAAGTTCTCCTTTAAACCACTAGGGAATAAGATACATTTTACATGTGTAACACTATGGTTCGCAGTTTACCTAGCGGTTCTCAGATGACAGGTTAAGTCAGAATTCCAGACCTGACGGTGCTTGCGAAACCACTGCCGGGTGTGTCTGAAGGGGAGGGGGTGCCTGCGTAGTGGGTGGAGTTCTCTAGTGTGCGTTAGAGTCAGCTGAGCGAAAAGCCTGTGGACGCCGTGTCTCTTCTACTGGAATATTGACCACTAGAGATTGAGCAACAGGAGTTCATCCACAACGATATATGTATCGTTCATTACATCTCACTTAAAAAAGGACTGCTTCTGCTGTAATTTGTTGTTTTCCCGCGGAGGTAGCTGGGCTTAGGTGAGTTTTCATCCTAGATAGTGCATGTGCTATTTTTAATTGCGATGAATTGCAGCTATTCGCATATAGAACATTTCAAACTTAGTTTAGTGGGGTCTGAACAGCCTGGGGACGAGGGAAGATTGGAAGAGCAAATAGCTGCTAGCGCGAGATTGGCATGAGAAAGGAGGAGAATGTCTAGCTTGTCACGTGTAAAATGTTTTGCAAATTCATTCTTATCATCGTTAATAAATGTTAAAATTGACAGCTGTTTTATAACTTAAATAGCTGCTGACTTTTATGGTGGTAGGGTCTTCTTGGATATTGTAATGCAAGTTATTACAATAATTGTAAATCTCAGATTTAGAGCACCTTGAAGGTATTTTATATATATATAAAAAACAATTATTTTTAATGTGATCAGTTAAAAGGTTAAAAATGCTGTCCAAATAATATGGTAGTGGTGGAAATTTCTGTCGAATCTAACTCATGAATCGTGAGGACGCACATTTTCTTCCAACGCGTTTACTGTAGTAGTTGATTGTTTTGAGTTTTAAAGGCCGGTCTTATCTTGTGTTTGCGTTTGCTATGGGGGTGGGGTAAATAAAACGTTTTCCAGGATTGCACTCTATTGGACCTTGGAGGTAGTTTTTCCACATGGACGCCCACTTACAACACTACGCTGTGTCTCCATCAGCTTTTCAACACTATTACTATCCGTCTAGGTAGGAAGTTGCGTTTCGGACGAAAAACTTGCGGATGATAATATTCATCAACAACAGTAAGGAACTTCTATCACTGGGCGATAACTGTATGTTTAGGTTTTTTTCACCTAGCATTCTGCAGCAAAATATATAACGTTACCGCGATAGTTGCTTGGAGTTCGTGGAAACAACTCATTCATTTTCAGAGGAAGCATTTTTTCCTGTTATCTATTAGCCTATATTCCTGTTAATTTATCCGATTTGTGATGGAGGGTTTTACCATTTCTGGTGGATACTCCGTCGGTACGGATATTGTTCTCACTTAAAAACGAGAAACAGTTTTAGCAATTCTAGCCTTATGGCAAACCAGTAATGTGTATCTCAGATGTACCTTAAATGCGCACTACATAAATTTACCTAATCTATAAACTCACAATCGCGATCCTAGTTTAGTTGCAAAACTGAACCAACCCCAAAATTGTGGCCGCGCAGCTCACTTGATCACGTGACTAAAATGTGTCTAAAGTTCGCCATCAAGTTATTTTACCTATTAGCACTACTTTAAGCCAGGCCCCCTTGGCTATGTGAATTTACCATTTAAAGTGCAGCTGTTTAGATTAAAGTTAATTAAATGTGGCTTACCGTTAATTGGTTTTGTCGTCTCCAAATAAACGCTATGGGTTTTCGACGGTGCTCTGTGACCAGAGATTGAATGATATTTCAAGCTTGTTCAGATCTGATTCCCGGCAATGTGAGCTTTTTGACTTATGCGATTTTTTAAAGCTAGAGCATACAGCCGTGAATGTATGCATATATAAGTGAATACAAGATACCAATTTATAAGTCGCACGATATTTAATTATGTTTGGACCTGCATTTTTGAACGGTAGTACATGTAAAGTCCTTTTACATTTGTATCATCTCTATTTATTTGATGATAAATTCATTTTCCTTGGTCTTAACTTTAATATTCTTTATTAAGTAAGCATTGTCAATACTTGTCGTGGCATTCTGCTCAATTCAGTTTAAAATTATTTTGATAAATTTTATCTCTTGGATATTACGACTTGCATTAGATTAATCTAAGGCACACTCTGGGCAGTGGAAAGATTTTAAATGTATCAATTATTTACGGTTAACTACTATCAGTTTGTGTAGTTTGCTTGCTACGAGTAATAAAGGTGAATTTGAACACAATACTGAGACTATGGGGAGAAATATGAAAACTGTGTTGAACGATTTAGAAGTTGTATTCATTATTAGGTGTTTTGTATGAAAAGAAGTGCTGTTAGTAAAGTGACTTAACATTTGATCTTATCTGTTAGCCAGCAGATGTTCATGGCAAAGCACTGTATATTTAAACAAGTTGGGTGTTTATTTCCTACCGTCTAACAAATAAGAGAACATTCTCCTAGTATTTATGTAACATTGTAGTTGGTGAGTATCACTCCGCAAGTTTGTCATGGTGTTTTCGCAAGGTAGGATATTTTGCTTCTTAAAATAGAAATTCCCAAACGTAGTGTGACACAGTCCACTCCAGCCTTGCATCCAACTTTACTGTCTGTCTGGAATAGAACACATGGTATCCATTTACTAGAACTGTTTATTTAAATGCTATTGTTATTGTTACCAACAAATCTCCTTATGTAAACATAAAAATGAGCTCACCTTGGCAGCAAACATGCAGCCCGTGTAACTGCTCTCGATCCTTCTTTAGGGGCCGTAGATTGCATCAGCGCCATTCTCCATCGTCCGACGCAGTTCTCAACACAATTAGTGATTAGTTCATTTTGTCTGAAAGCCTTCTCCCAGAGACTGCTGCTTCTCAGTCTCGCCAGTGACGGTATGGTGATGACTCTGTTGTCTGAACCATGAGGATTTGTTGTTGATATTTATCTTTTGAGGTGCCTCAGTGTCTCATGCTCAGTGTTTACTATCAAATGGTATCATACTGTACTTCAGGGTTGTTTATAGAGGCATACGGTTAGAAGTCAATATCATGTTGTTTGTCGATGGCAGTGTGTTGGGTTTCCTAAATGATAGCACAGTGATAACATGTCTATAAGCAGACACATGTGCAGGTATCTCTGTGTATTAGTCTGTGAGACTTTTGTACATTACATTGTGAAGTGTTGTTTTTTTGAGAGTAATGTAAATCTTAATTTTATTTATAAATTTTTTTATTTGAAAATGTCACCAATGTACGATATTAACTTCTAAGCATCTAAAATGACCTACGGTATGAATTTCACTCTTATGTCTGTTATAATGTTTGAAAATGTAGGCATCTTGCTGTACCCCAGGACTGTGTGTTTAGAGCAAAGGTTTGTGTTTGTTTTGCACGGGTTATTGTCTGTTGTCTTATTGAACCTATAAACATTTTCAGGACCAGCCATCCATGAGTGTGCCCCTCTCTCCCCCTAAATGGTCTGTGCTTAACAGTGTAGCCATTTTGATGTAAAGCATTAAAATAAAAATGAAAAGTATCATAACCCAAAATAACAATGCATGTTCTACTTCTCTTGTGAACAACTGGTGAAAATCCTCACAATATAAAACTTCGTTTCCTACTATCAAAAGTTGTTTTAAGGACTGGATGAGTATTTATTCCTTTTATTAAATTTAACTGAACAGGGGGATTTTAATATATCTTTTGAAACAAGGCAAAATAATTGAATCTCTCAAACATTTGTAGAGATTCACAGACAAATAGAGCACAGAACAAATCAAACTCCATACAGATTTATTCATCTGTGGCGTTTCTTTTTAATGCTCATTCATGCAAAATCAAATTTACTGTCGTCTTACCGATTAATGCAGTATAGCTTCGACTTGCAGGGCATCTCTATACCGTCCATGTTATTTTACACACATTATTGTGCACTAATATGACGCTTTATTTAAAATGTAGTAAAATTCACCAATAGTTGAAGTTGTGCAGTAAGGCACGCATACCTTTCTACAGGTTTCTTCTATTCAAGACAAGGTATAAAATGCGGCATGGCTGCCCCTAGTGTTAGTTATCAAGGCCCTCTCAACTGGTATATTTAGGCCTACTCTCAGCTTGTGTTTTGCATGTAAAACCCTTTGTTTTTATTCAATTGTGTTGGTGGCGTTCTCATATTTAAGGGCTAACAAATGACTGGTGGTGAGATGAGGGGCCTTTTCATATTATGTCCTTACAGCATCCATCACCGAATAAAATATCACATGGTCACTGAAGAGTGGATTTTTGGAGGTTAACAGGTTAGCCATAATTAGAAATGTTTTAGCATAATTGGGTCTATATAGCTGAAATGCAAAAAGGCTTAAAAGATCCTGAAATGATGGGTAATGGGTGGAATTTTATATTGTTAATTAAGATAATTTTCACATTAATATTTATTTCAGTTGACGATGGCTGCCCTCATTAAAAGGCTGATTAGCTTTATATTATCAGGAAGTTGGGGGAAGACCTCAACATTTAATCTGTTGTCATTATGGGTCTGGGTCACATGGGTTTCCATAATGCAGATGGATGCTGGTTAATTACAGAATTGCTGACAATGACTACAGGAATATTCTAGTCACGGAATTGTATGGGCCGGATGAGAGCGTCTTTGATACTTTTAGGTGAGGGTGCAGCACTTTTAGTCTGCTAAACCACTTAAGCCTTGGGTACTCTTTGTCTCTACTGTGATAAATTCCTTTGTGACCTGGATTAACCTTCTAAATGTCAGACTGCATAGGGAATAATGGGCTATGAGAAAACGTGCCCAAAAGGTCAGCTAACAAATTCCTTTTTCCTCTAGTGAAACTGGCATTGAGTTTCCATCATTAAAGAGATGGCTTCAGCGAAGTGGTTTAAAAGGTGGGCATTTTTACTCACCAATCTGCTGGCATCACCCGAAAGACGAGACAGACAGAAACATTTTGTGTGCATGTATATAGGTGTGAGAGTGTGCGTATGTGTATTTTACTTGCATGAATATAAAATATAAATATCTACGTTCAGGAACATAGTATATGTCATTTCAC
>JAOVYW010006436.1:0-11522 GCA_025775045.1 Hiodon tergisus
GGGCGCAGTCTGCGATTGCTCGTGCGGTCTCCCACCCCTGCGTGGTTAGGGTCAGGGTTTAGGGTTAGGGTTAGGGTTAGGGTAAGGGTTAGGGTTAGTGTTAGGGTGCAGTCTGCGATTGCTCATGCGGTCTCCCACCCCTGCGTGGTTTGGTCCTGACTATGGGTCTGGTCTTACCACCAGGCTCACACATTTCGATGATGACTCAAACCTTTTTTCTGTAGCACATAATGCACAATTTTCTCTTCAACCTGAGAATTATTGATTCACTTTGTAAACTGGTATTCAAGGTTCAAATCTGACACAGCAATGTTATTGGAGGAGCAGAGTCTGTGGATGTCAGACAGTTAAAGCCACTTTGTCTACCGTCAATCAGTAGGCAGGATGGTTTTTTTTTTAATTAACAGGAGTTAGAAAATCAAACACACCTGAATTTGCCTCAGGTGTAAAATATAAAACTGATTAAATATCCTGAATCAATAAATCCCAGGATTTACCATCTTGGACTGATAGGCTCAACTAATAAACCAACTACTACGATAATTATCCTAATGACAATAATTCCTTTTGTACCCATCAGCCCCAGACACGCATTTATACAGAACTTATTATATTGACAGTTTTGGCTCGGAACCCACAGAGACAACAGTCCTAGGAAATTGCCTACCATTTCATACCAGCAGCTGAGGTTTTTATATGTGAGAGTAGTGTAATAATATTTTTCTGTCAAATACTGTCATATGACCAGCGTTAAAATGTGAACAAATATTAGGTATTCGTCCTTCTATAAAATTCTATTAATTCTATAATTTTTTTCCAAACAGGAAATGTTTGATAATTTGTCTTGTTGATTAGATAACCAGACTAGGTGCATCTTTAGACACAATATAAAATCTTTATATAAAGATGTGTAAATACTGGAAAAAATATAATGCACTAACACGACATATCAAAGCAACATACACAGGTTAAAATATCAGCCTTAAAAGATTACATGGTACACTTTTCAATGATTAGTTGAATGATGATGTCAGATTTCCTTCGATGGAAAGTTAACCAAATACTTCAGGTTACTTCAGTGTTTGACCTTGTTCAAAAGCTTGCTTGACCCTAACTTTCAGCGATCATCAAGTATGTATGGATGTATAATTAAGTTAATTAAGCATACAGAAAGTTTTATTCCAACTCGTTCTTGAGTCTTGTTCTGTACAAAATGGAGAAGATATTCACAAGCACGAGGCCCTGTAGAGACAGAACTGTGTGGAAAGAAGCAGCCTCTGTAGAGAGTGGTTCTGTGTAAATATCGGTGCAGTAATAAAGGAGCGGTCAGCACTTTCGCCCCCTTCCCTGTCCAAAGATTTGACTCGGGAAGAACTGCAATTCCATATAAAAATCGACACCTGCTTTCTGTAAAAACATCCTGCTCTCCGTGGCTGCTTCTGATTTCCCCCTCCTGCGTTCCCCCTGCCCTGTTTTTTCTCTTTCCATTCCCGTCTGTCTGCCATGTCCTCAAATTCTCTCCCTCTCCTGGACACACCTGATGAAGGCGCCATGTCTCAGACGTTGTGCCTTATTTCTTTTCGATTTTTAGATTAAACTAACCTCCACACAGACAAAGCTACTCACTAATATACCTGTGTGTGTGGATGGGTCTATCCTATAAAGCTGTTTATTAAAACCAATAATTATTTTGTCATGTTTTCTTCTGTCTTATATTACTGTTGCCAAATTAATAAGATGTCAATAGAAAAACAACCCCTCCTATAAACATAGCAATTTATGACCTTCAAAGGAAAATTGTAACATAGACGTTTGCTTAAATTTTTGGGTTAAATTGGCACTTAATGATTATCATATACCAGTACTATTAAGATATCTAGCAGATTTTAGCAGCAATAACTGCAGAAAAACCCTTCCCGTAGTTATTGATTAGTCTCTCACAGAATCACGGACAAATTCTGGAAAAAGCTTAAACCCATTCTCATGTAGACTTGCATGTGTGTTTTGTATCATTGTCTTGCTGCGCTTCAGCGGATGGATGCACTGGAATTCGCTTGTAGATTTATCTGATACAGAGCAGAATACATGGTTCCTTCAATGATGGCAAGCGTCCTCGCTGCTCTGCCATGAAACCCATTTTTGGGCAGTGTCTTTCTGGTGGAGTCATGAACACTGATCTTAGACGAGGATGGATGGTGTTATAGGGTTCTTTGTGACTTCCTGGACGATTTTAAGTCCTGCTCTTGGAGAGATTTTGTCAGGATGGCCACTCCCGGGAAGATTCACTGCAATCCAAACTCCATTCTCCATTTGGACATTATTTTTGGTGGAGTCTTGGAAATTACTTTGTAAAGTAGAAAACTCTTTTCTGGAGTTGTTCGGGAATGTCTTTTGATTGTGGCATGATGCTGCATGATTACTCTGATGGTAAGCACCAAAACAGGTCAGATTGAAATAAGGTAGGGCTGGTCCAAATCAGGTCTAATGTTAACCAAAGCATTCAGGATTCTGCCCCTAATGATCTCTTTTAAAGGTGTGGAGTTAACTAGGGGGCGGGGGTAGGCAGTAACTTTTTACAATACCTGGCGGTTGCATGTCTGATAACCTTGCAGACCAAACAAATGAAAGCAGCAAAAACATTGGTTTCAATATTTCTCAGAGTCCCTCGATATACTACTACAACCCACATAAAGATCGGACCAAATTCAATGTGAAAAATGTGCAAAAATGAAGAAAATCTGACGGGGGAAAATACTTTTCACGGCACTGTATAAGCTGAAGGGAGGGCCGTCTTTGCAGAGAGGGATGAAGGAAAGCAGACAAACATACATCTATTTTGGGAGCAGAGCCAGATGCCACATTTTTTTGCACAGCCTGACAGACTGAAAACTGGGGCTGAAGCAGAAGCGCCAGGTTCACTGAAATAGACAAGCTCCTAACAATGAAGCCGGGGAGAACAGCCGCAATGCCAGTTATTCAAGGATTCAACATTAAGCTTCTAGATGGTTGTTTAAAATAAACATTGATTGAGTGAATACATTTAGTAAACTGGAAACTTTAGTCACTGTCTTTTTCCTTTCTATAAGCTGGCTAAGAGAACAGTCCAATGAACGCACTTTGTTAACTGAACACAAAATAGGCCATTGGGGACAGTCCATTGCACTTCACTGAAGGATTGGAATGGGTTAACGAATGGAACTGAACCCTTGTGTGCAACTCACGGAGGAACGTATGGCCTTTCCAATCATTCCTCATGACATGACAAGTCTCCCCAATACACAAACATCACCTTCAAGGAAATTCACCTTGACGGATAGTAAAAAGCTTATAGGGTGATGTTGTGGTTCTCATTACTGCCCGGATAATTTTATATCTTTAGCCAGGAACATAATCCTCCACAATCAATACTTCCTGCGAGTACAGCTACACAGTAATGCATTCACAGTACAATTAAACTGTGGGAAGTAAATCCTATATTGTGTCGCTTCGTACTACTATGCACTTTAAAACGGAGGAACGATGTTGGTTTAAGGGCCGGTCACCTTGTGAAACATCTGATAAGGAAGGTGGAACTGAGACTTGGTGAGCCCCATGAGTGAGGGGATTTGTGGATTGGCTACTCCAGAGGATCCTCAGCCCTGACCTTGGTCATCTGTACATGTCCTTGAGGTTGACTGGCAGAATCACACAGGATATCCCGTGTTGCCGCTTCTTCGCGCTCAACTCACCTGTAAGTTGCACTGGAAATGTAATCATGCACTGGTCACAGTTCCAACACAGGCATCTCTCTAGTTCTTGTGTAAGGTTAAGGGACACATTTACTGGTATCTGTCCATACACCTTATCTACTAAGCTACGTCTACTAAATCACACAGGGCTAGCTTGATTATGTAATCCTTGATTATGTAATCCTTGATCCTATCCGTGAACTCTCCGTATGACTTCACATTGCTGGAGGCTGAAAGATACAAAACCAACTTAACAACGTTCCTGGTACTTATTCATAACATTCCTCCAGGCAACATTGGTACTGGTGATGAAACTTACTGGGGCAATGTGTTCGAACAACCTAATTTATTTATTACATGGTCACATTTTAATGTCTTGTATTATGATGTTAAAAGTCATCTGAAGTGTTTATCAGTTAAGGCACTAAAGCAGGTCTAACAATATTTAACGGTATTGAACCGCTAGTTCCATCAGTGTTAAATAAGTCTGTCTAGGTCAACCACACATAGTTTCCAGAGTTTCAGCAGATGGTTTGAATCTTCGTGTAGGTAATCACCGCGTACATGGAAATTTAATTTTCTTAGAAAAGCCAATTAGCAGCAATTAACAGCTCATTTTCAGCTTGGCTGTTGCTTTATCTGTGTTTACACAGGCATGCCTGCAGTATTTTGCCTGTTTATTCTGCCTCCATCACATTGCATTGCGCTCTTTACTGTAAGTAAAATGTTCTCACTGTCATCATATGGAATTAAAACTGCCAAACATGACAGCATATAATTGGTGTAATTACAATGAAATAAAAATTAAATTAAATCTGCGGTATATTCCTGAGACTTTATCAGAATTAATATGCAGGGTTTTTAGTAAAAAACGAAACGGCTTAATATTCCTATTGCAGCTGTAGTCCAATAAATGAAAACAAAAATACTTACAATGTGAGGACATCTAACATTTTATAAATCAGAAGTATGACAAAAGTTCTAGAAACGTGAAAATGAAAACGTGAATAGTGACACAGGTCCCGCCCAAAGTGACCAACAGTATATCTGTAGATTAAGTTAAAAAAAAAAAAAAAAAAAATTAGAAACAATGCGATTCGTATTTTTACGAATTTATTGTAGACCAAAAACTCTATAACATTCTTCATTTACATAAGTAGTTACACGGTTGGATTTTGCCATCCAATCCTGGGTTCTCCGATTTTTTAAAATTTATTTAAATGTTTTTATTTTTGTTTTTTAAATAAGTTATTTTACAATACAAAAATGTTCTTTACTCACAATTTAGAACCAGTGGGCTGTCTTCAAGGTCCTTCAATATTTTATGTTCATTTTCTCAGTGAGATCTCTTGGCAAAGAAATAGTTTACAATACTTTATTATTTACAAAAAGACAAGAGTGCAATCAAGGCTAAATCGTACATGTTGACTACTTCTTTCAAGTCTAGGACAGCTCGTCACAGAGTTGAAGGAGGGGAATGAGGTGGTGGGGGCGGGGGGGGTTCACACTCCCCAATGGCTCGGAGAATCTTCAGATTTTCTACAAAAAGCGTGGAGTATGTGCATGCCCTTAAGCAACGCATCTCAGTTGCCTAAAAAAAAAATGTATGTCTACATACAAATTAGCATTTTTTAATAACAAAACAGAACAAAACAAAACATGCATTTCCAGTCCCTCCTTTCTTCGGCCTCTGACCCCACATAGTACCGGTTCTGTGGGAAGTTTAAGACCTACACAAGGCCCTTTATTCGGTCAGTGGTGGAGGCTTGTGTGCAGAAAGTGCAGAAATCTGCCAGGTCACAGAGGTCAATTACTCCATGTACTGGTTCCAGCTCTGTGGTCCTCATTATGCACCTACATTCATATTTACCCAAGAGATAAAGTGGTATCTAATGATGTTATAAAGCTTATTCAGTCGGCGATACAGGTAAGTTATTGTTCAGGTCTGAGAGATTAAAGTACACGGCCCAGGTGAAAACAAAAAAAACAAAATCACTCATTTATCAGACACAGCCGTTGGATTAAAAGACTAAAATTTGCACGTTTTCATGAGCCAACCAAAAGCTGTCATTCATTAGTTCTAACCAACCTGAAGCATCCAAGCTCTCCAAAGAACAATTATTTATAAACCAATAAAAAAACCTTGTCATATAATGCTATATGGCTGTACCCATTTCATACTTAATGCATTCATTTAATTGTCAGTGACTGGCTAAAAATCATATTGTGTCTTCAAAAGTAGACAGTCTTAAACTATGCGGAATAGCGCTGTGCCCGCTGGCTAAGTAGACCTACACGGTCTGGAATCTTGACTGAGAATGTCTAGTTCCAGGTGATCTCACCTCTGAACCAAAACCCAAACATAAGATTAACTTCTCAAACAGTAATCACGCTGAGAAGGTAAAAAGTGTGTGTGTGTGTGTGTGTGTGTGTGTGTGTGTGTGGAGTGGCCTTTGTACAACACTAGCAGTAAAAAAAGGTGACAAGAAATGGTAGTTTGGAGGCAGCCTGGCTGTGTAATGCTGGCTAGCGGTACTCAAACCAATCTTTGCTGAAAACCATTTTTATGAAACACTAAAAACAAACATTTTAAAACTCTCACGTAAGAAACACTTGGTCACGTACATCTGCGTTTTAAAAATCACATTAAAAAGAAAATTTAAACTAGCAACAGACTTCACACACGTAAGAGATTTTTCTTCTATTGTTAATGTTTTTTCTGCAGAAACTGACTGGGGTTTGATTTATGATTGCGTAATGACTGACCTACAGAGAAATAGCAAAACCCTTAGGAGAGTTAGTCCTTCCTGTCCTGGTTTATGTGTGATTATATGTGATTCTACCTACACTAATCACACACACCGTTCTGGTCTCAGAACAGACCAGAATAAACAAAGGATTTACACACAGAATTACAAAACAAACATACTTATGTTATTAAAAAATAAAGCCCGCCTGTCACAAGAACAAACCCCTATTACTTTACAAGCAGAATGTTGAGCCAGTGTTATTTAAACTAAATGCCTGTTCGTGCCTCTAGTTTAAGCAGGACCGAAACAAAGAGATTGTTCCGTTTCTGTCCTTTCTGTTAAACTGCTCAGCCTGTGACTCCAGACTTTTAGGCAGAATACAGGGCAGACCTGAGATTCCACATTTTAAGGCAATTACAGCTACTTTACCTTTAAGGGGTCAGCACAGAAATAAACTGTGTATCTAACGTAGACAGAATTAGCAACAACCGTTTTTTTCCTTTGAGGAAAAAACCCAGTGGATGACTACTTTCTGCCCTAACAGTAATAAGTAGAGAAATTGTCTCTAAGACATAGACCTACAGTCTATGTCTCCCCTTATCTACTCCTGGTCCCACTAAGCGGCATTACCATCACCTTGCAATGGAAGTGACCGAGAAACTAGTCAAAAGTGCTTCTGAAGCTTCTCAATCTAGACATTGTTCACCATTGTACATCTGGGTCAATTATGGAAACCTTGGATAAACATCCTTGGCTGACACCTTCTGAACCACAATGGCTAATCCCGCCCCCCCCCCCAGGTCAAAACAGGGTGACCCACATCGATCACATCCACTACATTCCATGGACAAAATGCAGCAATTTTTGAAAACTTTGGATTTTGAAAGAAAATCATAGCTAGACAGAGGGGCTCTGAGTGTGTGTGTGTGTGTGTGTGTGTGTGTGCGTGTGTATGTGTGTGTGTCATTGGTGTCATATGGGTTCACTTTGTGAAGTTGCTTCCAGAAAGTGTGTACCATTGTTCATCACACATTGAAGACTGAACTAGTCGTGTCCGACAGTGGAACAAAAGAGAGATTTAGCGATGAAAAAAACAAGCAATCTTCAAGGAGGGCAACCATTCAACTGATGCACAAAAAGCTGACACGCGACTAAGTGTGTCCTGACTAAGAAGTCAAAGTGTCCTTTCATACCAGTACAGGGCCTCCATGCGCTCCTGCTCCAAGATGAGTGTTTCAGTGATCCACTGTTCTCCGTCAAACTGAGTCAGTTTGTTACCAGGACAAAGAGTTTTAGGACCTTTTCGCCCTCCAGCAAAGCCTCTCCTAACCCCTGAGGCGTGTGACTCCACCACCCCCACGGCTCCTCCTCCTGTCATCAGCTCAGATGCAGGTGGCTGGCTGTGCTGGAGCCTGGTGCTTTCGATTCCTCACGGCTCCCGACTTCTCCTTGTAAGCAAGACACATCTGCTGGGAGACGTCCACCAGAGCGCTGGCCACGGCGAGACCTGGGTCAGGGAAACAAGCAGAGGGCAGGCATAAGAGCTTCCTTCTGTGGCGGCTTTCACGCGGTATTACAGCTGGAAGTCCAGCGGAAAAGTGACGGTAGCGCCTTGCACTAGCGAAGGAAAGCACTGCTGTGTTTCCACCACTGGAAAGGTGAGGAGGAAGACTGTTTTACCATGAATCTTCACAGCCAAGACCTTCAGACACTCCCTCATAAAGTGTGAAAGTCTAGATTTCATAAACTGAATCTCAACTTAGATGCCAAATGTGCTGGCCAGAGTGGAAGGGCTGTTTCGACACAGACAGCGACAATCGCTCATACATACATGAATGATCAAAGTTAACTCATGAAGAATTCATTAGCTTTTCAGATATCGGTGTTATTTTGTGACAGACCACTTCAAAAAAAAACTCTTTTTTGCTTTCAACCTGGAACTAAGAAGAACGTTGCTTTGATGTGTTTTCTTCAGAAGTGTCAGTAAATTGCTGGGTTGACATCTGCGCTCACGAAGAGAATCCAACAGGCCTTAACTCCCACATGGTGAGCGAGGTCAACAGGGCACCCTAAACTGCCTAGACTCACATGGAATACAGCACAACTGATAGCAACGGAAATTTGCACCAAATAAAACCATTACAGGACAAACGACCGTGCCGCTTTCTGCCACCAAAAACCTCCTGGTGCCGGGGTCGACGACTTGCGGCTCCAGACAGGGATTTGATGTTTTTGTCAGCATACATTTAGTTGTCTTTTCATTTAGAACCGTAATCAGATGCCTAAAACATGTTGAGGGATGGCTTTAAATAACAAAATTATAGAAATTGCGCAATTCTAAACAGTACACGAATAAATTGTAGCTAACACCCTCCAATTAAAATGTCGTTATTATCAAAAACAAACAGCGCCGCAGTCAGATTATAGCATAATGTTACATGAGTATATCAAAATGTATTTTGAAATGTATTACATGGGTTGACAAGGCATCCAAAAAGAGAAAAATTTGAGAAGAAAATAAATTCTTCTAAAATGAATGGACGGTAAATCCTATGTGAATGGAGTTATATGCAGCCAGACTGTTGGTATGTCTCATTTGTGGTTAACGTTTTCTGAAGAGTAATATTTTATTGGATTTAAATTAATCACTTTGATTTAAAGAACATTCTGTCATGTGTATTGTCATGACACATGTCAATAATTATAATAATAAAACCTTGTTTTTGAATTTTTACATATTGTACAGGAAGCGATTTTTAAGTTCTGAAAGTAAATGTGCATGCATATAGCCAAAGCTTCGGAAACATTCACTAGACTAAATAGAGACCACAGAACATTAACAATTTAAAAAAGTCTCTATTGTCATATCCTCGCCTTGTATATATCTTTGCTAGACACAAACAAAACCGGACATACGCTTTCCATTTTAGTTCCGCAGTGAAGCTGGTTTTCTTAACGGGAACGGGTTAGTGAAGCTAAGCAAACTAGCTAACGAGAGGCATAGCGGAAAATCATTTACCAGGATAGTTTCGGAAGGAATAAACAAAGAGAAAATGTCCTGCGCCGACCACCTATATAATTTTTTATTGAAGCCTGTTTCTCTGAGCCTACACACTAGGCTTAACTCTGCTGCCCATAAACTGTCAAACCCAAAAATAACAGAACTAACCAACAAACTACCTAAGTCATAAAATTAGTAATGAAATATTACTCTCCCTTGATTGTTACAATGATAACTGGCGTCCTCTGGAGGGAAGGAGCACGAGAAGAATTCTGTAGCGTGATAGTGTGTGGTCGCCAGTCACTATGATACTTAAAATCTAGATTACGACCCAATGTCAGAAACATTTGCAAATAGTGATATCACGAAACTAATGTCCTTTTAACTATCAGTGAATTGTCGCTTATTGTTAAGATCAGTGTCTCGGTTTTTTAAAATTCTGTTATTAAAATGTGCATTGTGGCTTTTTTGATGCTGTATTGTTGACTCATTGTGGATTCTGACCCCTGTCCTGATACGTTCTGTGTACTTGTCCACACCTCGACCATTACACAGCGGAGTAGCATCAGGCACACACATCGTCAGCAGTCCAGAATAAATCTCAGCTGAGCCGTTATCTGAAATTAGTTTCGTTTTTTTTCTGTTTATTGAACCAGCCCTGGTCGCTCTTTTTAGTCAATAGGACTTCAGTCTCCTACTGAGGCATAACAAATACCTTGGGACACATTATATGCTCTTACAAAGCTATTATTTAAAGGCTTGTTATCGCTTTTATTTAGATTAACTTGGATCATTGTTAGCACTGAATTTCCCTTTTGATTAAATATTAAAAAAGAATATATTTTTAGGGCAGCAATAAGGCATCAATACAACAGTAGAGGTTTACATATTATGAATATCACTTAGAAAAGGTAGAACCTACAACACAGAAAACAGAGAGAGGAACATGAGAATTTACCGGACTGTCCTGGTGGAGGGATGCCCCCTGATCCCCTAGGCAGCCGGACGAAAATGGAAAGCACGGCCGCCTTGTTGCCAAAGCAAGGCTCCAATGCGATTGGCTTGGGTACAGTCTGGAAAGGAAAGGGAGAGGATCAGCTCCAATCACGTGAACCAGATTGACTGAAGTATAATCTGAAAAGAAAATTCACTTTGACACCGTCAATGTCCACAGACCCACTTTGACACTGTTGAGGTCCACAGACCCACTTTGACACTGTTGAGGTCCACAGACCCCTACTTTGACACTGTCGATGCCCACAGACCCACTTTGACACAGTCAATGCCCACAGACCCACTTTGACACTGTCAATGTCCATGGAGATTTGATTAAATGAGAGAATGGTCAAAATTCGACAGACAAAGAACAACATGTCACCTGACCCAATATCTCAAATATCTCTATTCTCCACTGGATTACTTGCATGCAAATCAACAGCAGTGCCAGCCACCAGTAGTCTGCAGCTGAAAACCTGCAATCTGTTGCTGTCCAAGGGAATTTCACCACCTGCAATTGGCACATGTTCAACTACTTTAGCTAATAGTATATCTCAGGGTAAGACAAAACTAAAATAATAATCTCTGTCATTTTCATGAAAGAGTCTTTTATTCCAGTTTGGGCAGTGGGAAACTAAATATATGACCAATGGCCAAAGGATACGCTGTTCATTTCAAATGATTCTTAATAATAATTAAAAAATGAATGTCTGAGAAACTGAGTGGTTTTTAATGCATGGATGAATTCTAGTGTTTACGTATTTAAAAAGTAAAGCGCCTTGGGGCAATGTTTCCCAATCCCTTAAATATTCTAAAAAAAACATTGTCACGTAACTGGTGGCTAATACAAAGCAAAATCACAGAGATCTCCCAGCATGGCACCTGACTGCTAATTAATATCTCACACCTGAAAGTAATTATGGTGGAGTCTGCACTCAGTGAAGCGTGGGGCAGAGGCGGGGCTCTCAGTGAAGCGTGGGGCAGAGGCGGGGCTCTCAGTGAAGCGTGGGGCAGAGGCGGGGCTCTCAGTGGAGCGTGGGGCAGAGG
>JAOVYW010006437.1:0-11518 GCA_025775045.1 Hiodon tergisus
AATAGCAAATCGTTATGACCACTTGGCTACAAAACGGCAGTCGCGTCATAGTTCGTTTCGTTCTCATTATCAGAACAGCACACTGTAAAAGTGTGTATCTTTATCAAAATGTCAATATTATTATAAAAACTCACTGATGGCTATGCACCTATCAACTCGTGTCAACACCAGATCCCCGCTTGCGACAAACTACGCAAATTTCGACCTTCTACTTTTTATTATGTGTGGAAATAAACCAGCCTGTTATTTCACGAAGACGATATGACGAACTTCTCCCCTATTCAATTCTAAACACCTTGAGCAGATGTTCAGGGGGTTTCCAGACTAGATGAGGTTAGGGGTGATTCCAAAAATGTACAGGCACAGAACAAACAACAGGGACGAACTGACACGAGGAGGGTATGGGGAATTAGGTATTGCAAACTTTCTGCAACAGAGATCACTGAATTGATTTTGATATTACTTGTTTTTAGCCACTGCTTGCAATATGAAATACTTCCTGGCCGCAGAAATAAATAAATGAGTGTGGCTTTATCATTTTCCTTTTCTTTCTCCTTTGTCTTTTGACAATGTAACCCAATCATATGAAGATTGATTTTTACTTCAGATGATTAGCCTTCTGTTGCCTTTGTCGTGGTTGCAACGTAATAAATTTAGAGATAGCACCAGTGAGTTGGTTCTCATATGCAACTATGGATGCTGTGATGTAGCAAGTGTGCATCTGTTGTAACAATCTGCTGTAACCAATCAGTGATGCCACATGTCATTACCAAGCGAACCATGTGTTGTCTTCAATCCAATGGAAGTCATAAGGGTTAAACAGATGCCACGGATGGTTTCACTTTCTCCTCAAGTACTAAGGAAGCAAAACAATCTCACCGTATATGTGACTGGGGAGTTAAATGAACGACTGCCAGTTTGCTGGGTGTTTACAGGAGTAATTGTTACTATTGTCCCTTGGATGCATTTCTCTGGAGCAGGACAACCAAGCAAGTTTTAAACATAATTATTTTGTGGACTGAGTTGCCAGTGTTTATTCTGAGTTTATGACATGCACTTGAAGGAATCTAAAAGATACACATTGACTGCCAGGCCATCGGGTCTTTAGTGTAGATTAATTTGCACAGTCATTTGAAGCAGGTCCCATTCTGGACCCCCACCTTTGAAACGATTTTCATTCATCCCAAATTTAGAAGTTTGCTCAGGCTGCATGGTGCACTTGACCGTAAGTGGTCTTGTCTCTTTCAAACTTGTGCGCTGAATTTGAAATCAGCTCAAGCCAGGAACAGTATAGTTATGAGCTTTTAAAAGGAAAGGTGCAATAACAATCAGAATCATTTCCATTACCTGGGTAGGGTTTGATGAAAGCTTTATCTGATATATTTTATATGGTTTCTTTTATTCAGGATTTTTCAGGACAGGAAGTTTAAAGTTTCAATGCAAGGTTATAAACATGGAAGAGAGATAAAATAAATTCATTACATTTATTATATTTTTGGCTGGGCGGAAAACCGAATTACACATTCACTCAACAGGAAATGACCCACTGAACATTTATTACATTAATATTTGTGGTAAAATTTCAGAAAGAACAAAATTTATATGTACCATTTGTAACTATAATACATGTTTATGTAATATAAGAGATACAGAGAGAGTGATAAACAGATAAACAGAACAGAAGGAACATCATGTGATGTTGACTAGGCCTTGACTATAGAACAACCACATGGGTTTCTGAGAGCTCTAGACAAACATTTGACCTGGACAAATTGACATGCCGTTCCTTCCAAATGTTCCAGGTCGTTTTGGACTTATTAAGCTTGTTACTAATGACCTTGTGCTCAAGGAATGTCTCATGGAAAAAATGTTCTGCTATAATAATTTTCCAATATCCTTTTCTTTTAAAATAAATAACCTCCTTCTCTTATTTGCTAAATGCAGTAATGTCAGGGAGACATTTTTCCACCATACAAAAATGTATAGGCTCTCAAAACCAATTTTTATATTTTCCAAAATGCACGCACACAATAAAAAAAAAAAGAATATACACTACTGCATAATGATAACGCCGTTTCATGCTCCTTCATGGTGTTTCACAGAAGCATTATTATATCAAATTACTCATCAGACATCTCTGCATATTTATATTTCGTTATTATGCATCAATGTTAAAGAATTGGCCAGCTTCTGACCATTGAAAAGTTTAAAAAATATAATTAAAATAAATGAGCTGGCTAAATAAAATAAAAAATAACAAATGTATATATTTTTCCAGTTACAGCAATGACAAAACATCATATCTAGCCAGGAAGTGGACCTCAGTCTTTGTAACATGGGGGCTGATCTTGATGTGCCGTTTTTCATATGGTATAAAAACCTCACCCCACTGCTGGTAGTCTTGTCAAGCTTCCCTATAGCACATATATGTATATATATATATACTGCAGATAACAGTTTAACGAAAACATAATAAATAAAATTTGCATTAATAAGAGCCAACCGGATCGTGTGAAAGCAAATTCGGCTTCTTCAATCACAGCATTAAAATTCAAAACTAAGTAAATGCAGACATATTTTGAGGCTCATCAGTACAGCGTAACTTTGCTTTGAATAAGATCTGGTTGGCGCAAATGTACATATGCCCCTAATACCCTTATTATGCAAATATGTCTTTCATTATTATTACATAAAAAAATATTCTTCTTAGTATCATTCTTTTAATTAGATTTTTTTTACTTAAAAACTAATGGATGTGGTCTGGGGCAAATAGTTTCAGGCATGAATTTTCTTTCAAACATGAACTCAATTAACCCCCCTCTCCTCCGAAAAAAGGGGCCCATTCCGATAAATAAAAAATTAACTAAAATGTTGTTTTAAAAAGAAGTCTTTGGAAACAGTGGGATGCTTAAGATCTTTTTCACGTCTTCCCTGCTGGGCCCCCCCCCAGTGAGCCTTATTTCCCAATCTCTGTCTTTGAAGTTCCCTTGTAGCCACCTGAAGTTGACGGGTATCTCCTCGTACACTAGACAAGGAAGACAGGACATCAGGCAAATTGTCAGGTGACAGGCCCCCAGCAACAATCCAGTGTTTTTGTTTTTTTAATCCACTTTTTAAAAGCCTTATTTGTGAATTGAAATTTTTTATCTCTGCACTCCCCTTCGCCCCCCCTCTACCCAGCCTTTTATAAATAACACTTCGCATTGCTCATGCGCTACCCAAGAAATTAAAAAAGATAAATATAGTCGCTCTGGGCAAATAAAAAAGCACCAAAAATCCAAACCCTCAGAAATATGTTTAAATGTCCTTAAAATACTTCTCCCTTTCCATTTAAGTTTGTTTGTATATTAATTATTCAGAACAACATATTGGATATCAGCATTCAAATACTACCTTTTTAGTGCTTCTTAGACCCATGATGTTATTTTGCAGCAACATGGTTAATTTCCCACACCCTTACAGTTATTTCTTTCACAATTAAATAACTCTCACATTGTTGCTTGACTAGTAGGTTTCATCAGAGTCATTATTTATTTGCTTAAACAGGGCAACTTCCTCAAGAGCAACCTGTCAAAAATATGTAATTTTATTCAGCTGGACATACTTCAAATCTGGACCTTTTGCTTTGGAGAATTTAAAAAAAGGGGGGAACAGAACAGAATCTGCTGCTTGGTGTCAAGATATTCAATATCTTTCATAACCGCTTCACCCCTTTCCTTTTGTTGTGGTAACATTAACCCGATATTCGCAATCCATTGAAAACAGGTAGAGGCACATTTGAAATCAAATCCTTCTCCCTGGGATCGAAGAGCTGGTGTCAGAGCACTCTGCATCTGCATGGACCCTCGTCGGCGTCATGGTCGATAAGCCTCCTGCTCTATGGGGGAAATTGGCTGTCATTGGCCTGGTAATGGAGGTGAGGACCCTCAACGTAGTGCCACTAAAATCCCATTCGTAACTTCTCTATTGCCTGCAGCGTTGAGGTCTACACGGACACTGAGTTCTGCAGCTTTCACCAGTGTTTGTGTGTCATCATTTACTCAGACACATGGATAATGGTAGAGAAGAGATGTCGGTGCTATGTGTCAATGGAGACTTTCCCTGCTGCTTGTCCGTTCCTTGGCTCAAAGTAACTGGATCCTAATGCATATGACATTCGCTAAACATTTGAGCTCAACCCAAAACCCTGCCAAACGCATGTTGACTCAATCAATCTGCTGCCAATCCGCTATCACCAATAAAAAAAGTAAATAAATTAATAAGTAATAAGTAAATATTCTCAAAACAACAGTCTTTTTAAAATATTGCATTATAGTAAAGATAATTATACATTTACATTTCAAATCATTGAGTTCATTTTCAGTCCCTCAACAGCAACTGTAATGTTCATATACGGACGTTTTAGTTTAATCTTAAAAATGTATATATATACACATATACATATGTATAATAATAGCACATTCACATGGGTTACACCTAGCCTGAAAAAAGCCAGTGCTCATCTAAACGGATACATTTGTGCATTTGCAACTACTGTTTTATGCAAAAGTTTGGGCACCCCTCAAAGAGGCTGCATGATAATTTGCTCTGTCTTTTTAAGAAAAGATTGTTGTGATATGACATTCAGGTTTTAGCGAAAGCTGGATGATGTGATGTATTTCAGATAAAAATTCTTAGTGTAGCAGTATTGAGTTGTATGAAATAAAATCAAATGTGAAAAATAGGCTGTGCAAAGGTTTGGCCACCCTTTCAATTGGGTTGATTTGAATACCTGTTGTCACTTAATGCTGACTGACTGCAACACAAAATTGATTTGATTGGCTCAATGAACATTAGACTGAAAACACAGGTGCAACCAATCATGAAAAAGGAAATTCAAGGTAGCTAATTGCTAGTTGTGCTTCTCTATTTGAAAGTAGCAACAAGTGAACCTCAAAAGAACTCCCTAAATGACATAAACACTAGGATAATTCATCAATATGAATTAGGAGAAGGATACAAAACATTACCACAAAGGTTTAAGGTCTCTGTCTCCACAGTCAGAAATATAGATAAAAAATGGAGGACCACAGGAACAGTCCAAGTGAAGGAAAGATGTGGTAGGCCAAGAAAAATATATTCTTAAGAGCAATGTTCAAGAACGTGTTCCAAATTAAGTTGCTGCTTCGAAAGCCCAGCAGATTATAAACTGAAATTATGATAATTATCAGGGGTGCTCAAACTTTTGCATAAAACTGTATTTGTGAACTAACTATTTTTGAACCTGTATAAAGGGATTCGCCATGTTTGTCGGAGTCTGACTTCCCTTGGCATAGCTATTAACCAGTTAAGCTTTCATTGTGAAACTGAATATCTGGAGCTGAGCTTCAAAGTTAGTCTGATAATGATTAAGTTAGCTGGCTAACTCACTTATCCAGCTTAGTGAAATATTCAGCTGAACAATTATCGTTAGTATCCTGTAGATTTCCCTTACAGAAATGGTTAGATCCTGGAATTATGTAGTTATATTCCACATACAGTACATGCACACAGTACATACCTTAAGAGTTCCCTGTGCCCCTACTGGAAAATATATCTTGCTTGTGCAGTATTCATAATGTACAAAAGAGTTTTTATAATGGCACTTTTAGGGTGCTTTTATGTCAGTTTGCACCCCCTTTTACCATAGATCTGGTCCTCCATTTTGGTCTATCTTGCGCTCAGAGTATTAAATGTTCAGCAACGGAAATACGCCCAGGAACAGACTACTTGTGTATCTACACACTTTGCCATTTTTTCCCTCTTTCCTTCCCCGTTTTGTTAAGCTCCCAGTCTCACGGCCCCAAGCTGTGAGCTTAGTAGAAAAGGATTAAGAAACATAATGAACACCTGCTGATTAATTCGATTAAAGCATTTCCTTCACTGCAGATTACTATTATTGTTTTTTCCCCCGCATAAAATAAACATAATCCTAATTTTAAATGATCCTACATACTGAATTAGTTTTTAAAATGATGTCCAGGGGACACACTGTGGGCACATACACTCACCGCCCACTTTTTTAGGTAAAGCTCTTCAACTGCTTGTTAACGCAAATATCTAATCAGCCAATCACGTGGCAGCAACTCAATGCATTTAGGCATGTAGACATGGTCCAGACGATCTGCTGAAGTTCAAACCAAGTATCAGTATGGGGAAGAAAGGTGATTTAAGTGACTTAGAACATGGCATGGTTGTTGAAGCCAGACAGGCTGGTTTGAGTATTTCAGAAACTGCTGAACTCCTGGGATTTTCATGCACAATCATCTCTAGGTTTTACAGAGAATGGTCCAAAAAAGAAAAAAATATCCAGTGAGCAGAAATTCTCTGGGCAAAAATGCCTTGTTGATGGCAGAGGTCAGAGGATAATGGCCAGACTGGTTTGAGTTGATAGAAAGGCAACAGTAACTCAAATAATCACTCATTACAATCAAGGAATGCAGAAGAGCATCTCAGAATGCATTGAACCTTGAAGCAGATGGACCACACCGGGTGCCACTCCTGTCAGCTAAGAACTGGAAAATGAGGCTACAATTCTCACGGGTTCACCAAATTTGGACAGAGGAAGATTTGAAAAACATTGCAACGAGTCTCGATTTCTGCTGCGGCATTCAGATGGTAGGGTCAGAATTTGGTGTAAACAACATGAAAGCATGGAAACATCCTGCCTTGTATTGACGATTCAGGCTGGTGGTGGAGGTGTGATTGTGTGGGGGATATTTTGTTGCCACACTTTGGGCCCCTTAGTACCAATTGAGCATAATTTAAACACCACACCCTACCTAAGTATTGTTGCTGACCATGTCCATCCTATATGACCACAGTGTACCATCCTCTAATGGCTATTTCCAGCAGCTCACACAAGCTCACATCTCTAACTGGTTTCTTGAACATGATGAACAATTGAACAATGAGATCGCTGTACTCAAATGGCCTCAAAAGTCACCAGATCTCAATCCTTTAGGATGTGGTGGAACGGGATATTCACATCTTGGATGTGCAGCCGACAAATCTGCAACTATGCCACAGAGAATTAAGGCAAAAGGGGGTCCAACCCGGTTCTAGCAACAAAGGAAAAAGATACATTAGGTACTGATTTCTTTACCACTGTTTCTGCTCTGTTTTGAGGGCTATAGTTTCATGGAAATTTTAGGTAGGTGTAAACTTCCACGATAAGAATACGAAAGGATGAGTCTTCAGCATATTATCAAATAGGAAATGGTATTTGTGCAGCAGACATCAGTTCAAAGTATGGTTCTTTATGAAAACATGAGTTAACAGCCCCGGGTGCCTGACAGACAAAAACACTGAAATGGTACCTTAATTGGCTTAAGTGTCAGGTGATTATTTTTTTCATTAGCAGTAATACAGTTTTCAATAGCATGAGACACAGATGGGAAGCGGACCAGGTAGCTAACATAACTGTTTATAACTATTGATTTCAGTCTATATTCACACTCAGAAATTTAAAAGAAAAATCTGCACTACAGAAAATAATAAAACTACATTTTCTTTTTGTGTGTTTTTTTTATATACAAAATAAAGTATACATTTTACAGTACTGTACAAAATAGAGTGAATTTTTTTTCAAAAATAATGAAATGATTCGAAAATAATGAAATTTCTAAGGGCAGTAAACAGTAAATAAATATATAAATAAATAAATATAGGTATCACTATTTGGTATGACCACCCTATGCTTTTAAAACTCTTTGTTCTTCTTTTCGCTGTTCGCTGAAGATATGTGTTTTGGGTCATTGTCCTGCTGCAGAATGAAGTATCCCTGAAGGTATTGCATGATGGAATCTGCTTTCACTTCTCAGCATTGAGAATGCCATTAATTCCGACCAGATTACCAAATCCATTTGCAGAAATGTTGCCCCAAACCTGCAGGGAACCTCATGGTTCACTGTTGGCTGTAGACACATCCATTTAACGCTCTCCAGCTGTTCTATGGAACAAACTGCCTCCTGTGTGAGCCAAAAATGTCAAATTTTGACTCGTCAGTCCAGAGAACTTGCTGCCATTGTTCAGCACGCCACTCCTTTTTGTGTGTAAATGAGTCTCTTGGCTTTTTTTCCACTTCAGAGGAATGGCTTTTTGGCAGCATCTCTGACTTCACTGGACTGTAGAGGGGTGTACTTGGGTTCCAGTGGTTTCAGTAAGTTCAGAGCTGATAGCAGTGCTGGACGTCATTTTGATGTATGTCTTGTCTACTTAACTGCATTTCTGTAGCCGACCACTGTTTCTGGTCCTCAACCATGCCCGTTTCTTTGTGCTTATTCAGAAGAGCTTTGACGGTACATCAAACTCCTGTCTGCCATTAAATTTCTGCTTGGTAGAGACCTTGCTGGAACAGGATGACCACCTTGTAGCTTGTTGCTATGCTCATTCTAGTCATAGAATTGATGATTTTAAGGTTAAACTGAAACATCTGACAAACCCCTTACCTTTTAGCTTGGCTGTTCTTAACCCAGTTTATTTCCATCTACAAAAATTTATGTTTCAATCAATCAGTTTGGTTCAATCAGCTCATTATATTACTGATCATTAGAACCTGTTTGTTATCTTTGTTTAAACATGCACTGAGCTATATACCTACAAAGCAAACAAGCTTTTATTTGAAAAGTGGTCCATTACATAATAAGTTAATTTATTTTACAAAATTTCTCTGTAACATAGAATTTTTTGGAAAATTAATGTTTCGTAATCTAAAAAATGCTCTTTTCTTCTGAAACACTAATGCAGAAGACAAAAAAAGAATCTAGGGTGCAAGACATTTGCACAGAACTGTATATATGTGTATTTGTTTTGACCGATCAAACTACCATCTGTCAAATGAATCTTTTTTCATATTTTGACCCAAACAAAATCTTGTTAAGAATTTAAAGCACGCTAAAGAATTTCCTAAAAAACTCCCTGTCATTTAGAAGATATACATACAGTAGACACATACAATTTCCCCTGCAATGGGGGAATGTTCCCTTACATACATGTTTTCTCTTACAGGGAGCTTGTGTTTGCACAGTATTTGTAATTCATTACTTTAGAAGATAATTTGGAATTATGTTCCTTATTTTCACCTAATTTGGAATCAGGAAATGTGAATTTTGGAATCAATCAACACTATGCACTATATGCACACATAACTTCCGCATATTCGATAAGCCAGGTCTACATCTTCCGGTAGCTAGCAATAACGTTATTTCTCTCTGACAGCTCGTACAAAATGACAGCGTTTTTTATGAGGAGTTTGGGTGATCTTCCCATTATGAAAATTAACTACATACATTGGATTCTGTGTTGCTATCCTTTAAGCAAGAGGGAAAAGGGATTCAAATTGTACATTACAAGCTATATCGACATTTACGAAGGTAAGGTTTATCTAACTCACTCATTAAAAGTTTCACTTTCTAATGGACTTAAGCAGTAACATTAGCTAGGCTAGCTAGTTAACAATTGTTAGCTGCATCAATGTACTTGATTATCTGATTTTACACTTGCTTGCTAGTCATTAATGTTAACAGATAACTTAAATAATTGGTCTGTCATATTTGTTCCCTATGGATAATGTAATGTAACATGTCTTTCTCAGTTTTTAACAAAAATCTAGAAACGGGAGAGATCTCTAAACTAGCCAGCTAACAATCTACCTTTAATTCTGCACCAGCTTTAGTAAATACGTTTACAGACAAAGTAGCTATATGTTTCAGAGTATTAAAGTGTCAAATATTATTAATAATTAAATAGCTTACCTTTGTGTAGAACCGAATGTCATAATCTGAGCCAATAAATCACTGCAAACCAAAGCTTTGTCTGACATTCATTCTTTGTCTCCTTAGCTCCCGGTTCTCTTCATGGAGCTCATAATTTTCACTGAGGGCCAGATCGACAACGGAGGGATTAGATGCACAATAATCATGCGGACTCCAGCCTTCGTTTGGGAAATCTTCCTCTTCAACCTCCTCAGCTGACACTGGTCTCTCTCTCCTCTCCCATACTCCAGGTCTCGGCGTTTCCATGGTGTAGTTCCAGTGGAAGAGTGTAGGGATCGTTATTTTTCTTAGTCTCTGTTGTCCGCTAGGTGTAGCTGGCTCTGACAGCTCGTCGGGTCTAAATTGTCAGCTACGGACCCATGTGTGGTTCGTAATATGGAGTTGGTCCCTTCTAATTTTGACCAGCACTTTCTCCTCAGGTCGTCCTCCAATGGGAATTTATGGAAGTTTATCACTGTAATAAATATGGCAGAAATCTCACATTGCGGTACTCAACAATGTTCAGCAATAAAGCAGGTACGTTTTTGAAATTTAATTACTTTGTTTTTTTTCTAAATCATGCCTAAATAGTTCACCATAAGCCACCATAGTTCACCATAATTTTTTTAAAGGATCCTAGCCAATGTATTTTAATAGTACCATTAATGTATTCAATATCAATGGCTTTTAGCAGTTCACTAGACATTGCTTGTCATTAGTCGCTTGGTACGTTGCTATTGCTTGAGACTTCACCAGAAGTTCTACACCTGACCTATTTTTTGACGAAATACGTAATTATCTCCCCATTGGGGGAGATAACCAGAGAAGACAAGATTCAATAGTTAGGAAGGAGCTGTGAGAAACCCCACTAGCTCCCTTCCTTCCAACCCCCAGACTGCTCAGGACACACAGTTGCAGATTTGACTTTGAAAATCTGAATAATTTTTGAGTCCCACTTAAAATTTCTTTGAAAATCTTAATGGCACTCTACTATTCCACAATGTTCCATAAAATGCCTGACGACAATCTGACAACCAGAGAATGGAGGCAGGTTGTGTTTATAGGGGACCAAGGCGATGGCTTTCATTCTCTTCCATAACACCACCAAAACTCACACCTGGAGCCCTGGCTTACAGCGCCACCTACTTCTGTCTGTGTAGGTTGTCTAACTGCTCACGTATCACAGAATTTATCATGTTCTTCCACTTAATCTGTTTTTAATCACCATAAAACATCCTCATCTCCACCTTTAGTAACTTGAACAAAGCTATTAAAAACTATTAAAAAGCTATTAATTCGGGAAATTAAATTCTATTAAATGGGCAAATAAAAACCTTTCACTCAAAACAAAATAACAAATACCAGAAAGGTGAGTGGCACCCCAGCTGACACAAACCACATTTGAAAAAACACAAGGTAATGGGATTAAAAGTATTAAGTGCTACCATACTCAGATTCTCTGACAGCCCAGGGTCATACAAATTCATTTTTAAGAGGTTAGCTCACGCACATCTACACATTTTTGGTAGGTGAAGGACCAAAAGGTGAAATTAAAATAGAGGCAATAAAGCCTCCACACTCACTTTGTGCTCACAGACAATATATTTTGTTTGCACGTAACTATAAAAATTTCAATCTGCAAGGGTCATCGTCAGGAAGACCAAAACAGAACATACAGTGCCTTGCAAAAGTATTCACCCCCCTTGGCTTTTTACCTATTTTGTTACATTACAGACTTTAGTTCA
>JAOVYW010006438.1:0-11518 GCA_025775045.1 Hiodon tergisus
TAGAGGGAGACGCGGGGTGTTAGAGGGAGACACGGGGTGTTAGAGTGAGACGCAGGGTGTTAGAGGGAGACATGGAGTGTTAGAGTGAACTGGCTTGCGTATTCTAGCAAAGTGAACTGTGGCCTTCCCCATGTCTCTCTGCCCAGGCCCTTCCTGCTGCTGCCCCCTCTGATGGAGTGGATGCGAGTGGCCGTGGTCCACGCCGAGCACCGCCGTAGCCCACTGGTGGACAGCGACGATGTCCGGCAGACGGCCAGGCAGCTCCTCCCGGGACTGGACTGCGAACCCAGGCAGCTGAAGTACGAACAAACGGGGCAGAGTGTTCGCCACAGTGATCGTTTTTACACAGAGGGGCTGGAGACCTGCAGCTGTCCCTTAAATCCGTTTTGTAGGTTTATAGAATGGGTCTGCAGAAATTTGGTAGAGTTGTTTCAAGTAAACGGTCAGTTTAGAAGTAGTCCACCTAAAGTCAAGTAAGGTTTAATTGACAGTTTACATGCCATTAAATTATATCTCGCCGCACTTTCTATTGATTTTTCTTGAGGTTGTACTCGCATCTGCGTTGGAGTCACGCGAACCCCAGTTTATTGGGAGAGGTCTAACATGTGAACATAAGATTTCTTACACAGTTGCTACATACAGACATACATTGTATAAGATGAAACTGAGTTTTATCACTTCACAATATAATGGATTGAAAACTGGCTTTAAAAATATGAGGCCAGTTGCAAATGTCTAATTCTAACTTTAATATGAACGTAATTTTTAACCCGTATTTGGCAAAACATTTGTTGAGCTTATTAAACATTTTTTTAAAACCAGGAGTTTACCCTGAATTAACGCAGAATACCCTTTTCAACACAGGATATTCTCATTAAGAACCTTAATATGAGTTAAAGTACAGATCAGTGTTTACTCGTTTGCCTCAAGCAGAAAAAAAGAGTTTGACTCAGACTTGCTTATACAAGCATTTTGACCTATTTCTCCAGCGCCTTTTTCAAGGAAGGTTATTATCATTTGGGGTGATGTTTTTACATACTTAGCAGAAATTCATTATTGTACATCTAGCTGTTAGACACGGATAATGGTTGTTCTGACTGCACTGGGGACGTTTATCATGGCACAACACATGCTGTGTAAGCCCTGCTAATAAATCAAGCCCCGCCTCCCCCCACCCCCCCACTCCCCTACCCCGGCAGGCCAGATTGCTGCTTCAGCTCCTTCAGACGGCTGGACGCAGAGGCGGCCATCGACAAGTTCCAACTGGACCTGGGCTTCCGAATGCTCAACTGCGGGCGGACTGACCTCATCGGTCAGGCCATCCAGCTGCTGGGCCCGGAAGGGGTGAACACCCTGGACGACCAGGTACCGGCCCAGCGCTGACCGCGGCGCACGGACCCCTCGGCTGTCCCGTTGTTATTGGTTAGATCCAGAGCCCTACAGTGGGGATAAATCGAATTCTCTTGTGATGGATTACAGGGAATGACCCCCTTGATGTACGCCTGCTCGACTGGAGATGAGGCCTTGGTCCAGATGCTAATTGATGCTGGCGCAAACCTGGATGTGGTGGTAAATGTAGAACTATTCCACTGTCTGACTGGCTCCTCTTAAATATCACTATGTGTGTAAAACAGTTCATGTTAGCTGGCTACCAAGCCGAATGCCTACAAGCAGCTAGCTGTATATTCAAGTCAATGAAATCTTGTGTAATCAACGCTTGATTTTAATCATAAATAGGCCTTCATTTATAAGTCAATATGAGAAAGTCATGCTAGGTTTTGGGTATATGTATAAGTATATGTATGAGTTAAAGTATATGTAAGTAATCTATCCAAATGTAAATGAGTTTAGTAAATGAACTGCTAACAACACAGATAGCGGAAAAGGAAGGCAGCTTTGATGGACAGAGTAACGTTTTGAATGATATCTCTTTCTCTACAGCGGATATGTCACAACTCTTGCCTCAGATGCTGGCAGCCTGCCCAATTGCTAGCTATCCCGTGATTAATAAATTTCTAGACGGTTTATAATGACCTCCCCTCCATTGCCATGAAGGAAATTAACGTCAATGTAAAAAGTCAATATGGCTTGTTGTAGCTGGCTAGCTAATTAGTTGCTCTACATGGCTGATGCTCAGTTGAAAAATTTGTATTGACCAGCCCACCCCTAACTTGCATTTGTCAGTATATGTTCATGTTTAAATTCCATTACACTGAAGATGACCATACAAAATGTTGTGCCTTTCAGCCTGTACTTCAAGTGGATAAAATCCATCTTGCTGTATAGCTGCAGACAGGAATTCACTTCATATTATGCAAATCTCTGGACTGCCAGTATCTATCTCCACTTCGCCCATTAGAAACAGAAACCTCTACCGAAGGTGCCACTTTAAAGACAGAAATAGAGAAAATGAACTTAATTCCCCATTCCTACCCACGGATTGACATGTGGATCACCCCTCCCCCAGGTTCCTGGCTGTTCCACCCGACACCCTTCTGTTTACCCTGACAGCCGGTGCTGGACGGCCCTGACGTACGCAGTGCTACACGGGCACGTCTCCGTGGTGCAGGTAAGGCGCTGTGCGTACCCCACTCTCTGAGCTCTCACTTAGGACTGCTGTGGTTAACTGCGTTCCTCTCTGTTTCACGCTCTGTGTGACTCTCCTCTGTCCTGTGTGAAGTGGACACTAGTGTTGGTTAGCGAGTCCCTGTCTATCCAAAAGAGTACCTGTATAACCACTTGTATAACCACCAACTCTTAAGGCACACTGACTCTAAAGCACACCGACTCTAAAGCACACCATCTCTAAAGCACACCGACTCTAAAACACACCATCTCTAAAGCACACTGACTCTAAAGGCACACCGACTCTAAAGCACACCGACTCTAAAGCTCACGACTCTAAAGCAAACTGACTCTAAAGGCAGAGTTGGTGTGCTTTGGAGATGGTGTGCTTTAGAGTAGGTGTGCTTTAGAGTCTAAAGGCACCCCGACTCTAAAGCACACCATCTCTAAAGGCACATCATCTCTAAAGCACTCTAAAGCCTCATCATGCCACACTCAGAAGAAATCATCTCATGGAAGACTCATTGAAAAAATGGTATCTATGGCAGAGCAGCAAGCGGAAACCACTGCTTTTCTAACAAGAACATAAATACTTGGAATGGCCTAGTCAAAGTCCAGACCTAAACCCCATTGAAATGACATGAAACAAGCTGTTCCTGCTCAAAACCCACACGTCACTAAATTTAAGAAGTTCTTCGTGTAGGAGTGGCCCAAACGAATCCATGGTGCTGTGAGAGTCCAATCAAACTACAGGAAGGGTTTGGTTTCAGTTATTGCTGGTGGCATAACCAGTTATTGAGTTTCTGGGGAGACTATTTTGGGGGCATTGGGTGTTGGATAACTTTCATTAATAAATACTCATTATAAGCAGGAACATTTAGTGTTATTTGTTCACTCTGTTTGTTTGTTTGTTGTATTGGTTTCCCTTTATCTATTGTTAGGTTTTTCTTGAAGATCTTTAAAATAAACAATCAAGAATATGCAAAAAAGCTGAAAATCAGAACTGCATGTACGGTATTCCTTGTTCAGCAGTGTGTGGTGGACAGAGCCTAATTAAAGCAATCCCATGTTCTTAGCTCCTCCTAGAAGCGGGGGCCAACGTGGAGGGCGCCCCCATCAGGAATGTCCAGGGCAGCTCAGCCGAGACTCCCCTTCAGCTCGCCTCGGCAGCAGGTAAAAGCGTGGCACGCTGCCTGCCTCGGGCCTCCCCTCTCCACAGCCGGCTTGCTGACATTATCACCCAACCAGCCAATAAATCTTTATTCGTTTGAGTTCTCTCCACGAAGAGTATCCACCCAGTGTCGCAGTGATGTAAAGCAGATGTTATTGGGCAAAGGTGAAGTAGAGCCCTGGGCCGAGAGGAGAGGGAACACAGGACAACGTAAATCTCCAGGACAAATCCCCTTACAGGCAGTGAATACAAGGCAGAGCTTTAGGAAGGACATGCTCACCAAGTGGAGCTGAGTTTTTGCCCCCACTCTGGTTTTAAAGTATAACCACATCCCTCGAGTCACCAGAAATACTGTCATTCCGTTCACCATTTAAAGCAGAGTGTGTTCATTCAAGTAAAAAAAAAAATGTATTTAGGATTAACAAATCTTGGGTGGATTTGTGTGGTTTATTTGAAGTCTTAAAGCTGCACTTCCTTCTAGGATGCCTGAAAGGCCTTGAATGATTTCACTGTGAGGGAATGTTTCTCTTGTGTCATGCCTCCGCGATCCAAGGCCACATTGTCCGCCAAGGAGCAGCTGAGTCACACACACACACCACACACCATTCACACACACAAACACACAGACGCACGTAGACACACACACACACGCACGCACGCACACCACACACCACTCACACAAACACACACACGCACGTAGACACATGCACACACGCACACCACATACCACTCACACAAACACACGCACGCACGCACATAGACACACACACACACAAATAGACACACACACACGCACACAGGGCTCTCGGGACTCTGCGAATACATAATGGAACCTGTGGGTCTGTACCCGCTAGGAAACTACGAGATGGTGAGCCTCCTGCTGGCTTGGGGGGGCGATCCCCTGCTGAGGGCTGACCTCGCGGATGCACTGACCTCATCACTCTACCGGAACATGTGCTGTTTCAGCCTAGCCGCGGCACATGGGCACAGGTACGCATCCCCCCCGTCCTCGAAGGAAGTCCGATGTTCATAATACACACCATTAGATGTGGCAATCAACTGAGTATGGCTCTTAAATACACTGTCACTCCTCTCTAAATGTACCCTAGATAAATATAACAGAAGGCATTAGCAGCGTGTGTGACAATGAGTGTTCAGTGTGCAATCTAGGCTATAACAGATACGTCAGATTCGTTGTGAGTCTATGAATATACTCACTGGCATCGCCCTATGTCCCGCTTGACGGGGTCACCTGTCGGTCCCGATCCTTCAGGAACGTGCTGAGGAAGCTTCTGTCCCAGCCCCAGCGCTCCAAGGGGGACGTCCTCTCCTTGGCAGAGATCCTCGCTGAGGGGGTGGAGGACGAAGAGGGTGGGGAGGGGGGTTGCCCTTCGCCTGGCCTCGGCGGCATCTCCAACAGAGAGATCGCCAACCTCTCCAGAGCCCGCAAAAAGGCCCTGCAGGAGGCCACCTACCACAGCTCTGAGCACGGTTACCTGGACGTCACCATGGAGCTGAGGTCACTAGGTACTCTGCGCCAGCTAAAGACCCATCAGTTTTGAAAGGGAGCGTTGGTGGATGTTTTTCTTGTGGTCTTTTTACTTTTCTTTATTATGGATATTTGCCAGCAGGGCGCATTTGTGCAAGAGGAGTGGACTGAATTTCCCTTCCACACATGAATAATAATGTGTTGTTTCAACCCGTGGTTTCTGTTTCCTTTGTGAGTAGAGAAAGAGTGTAGACGTTGCTTTTTCTCTCCCTGGCCCTCTCCCACGCAGGGGTGCCGTGGAAGCTCCACGTGTGGCTGGAGTCCCTGCGCACCGCCCAGCAGCAGTCCAGGGATGGAGTCACCCTGTCCCTCCTGATGGAGTTCATCACCTTCAGGGAGGAGGACTACTCCGAGGAGCTGGTCTCCCTCGGCATACCACTCATGTTCTCCATCTTCAAAACCGGCAAGGTTAATATCGCAGATCACACATTTTTTGTTTGAGTGCAGCGATACATGATGGTGCATCGGGGGACCCAAATAGCACCGTTCAAAAATGAGAACCTCCAAACCTCTGCTCCGCTTTCTCTAGAATGATGCTATAAACCAGCAGCTGGCCAGCATCTTCAGCCAGTGTTACGGGTCAGCCCCACCACCCAGCATACCCGAGCTGAAGGTCAGCAGCTCATCACAGCTAGGTAACGGACCATACCACCTTCTCGCTGGCATGTGTCATGTGTTTGTCTTGTTGCAAGGGGGCATCAAATTTCTGCTGTCGAAGTTCAGATGTTGCAGACTGAGAAATGTCGCTCAGATGAGACAAAGCTACCGTTTTCTCTCCTTGCAGACCTTCATTTCCTGAACAACCAGGAGATGTCGGACGTGACCTTCCTGGTGGAGGAAAAGCCCTTCTACGCTCACAAGGTTCTGCTGATCACAGCCTCCCACAGGCAAGCACCTTCCCCCCTCCCTCTCCCTCCCAAATCAGTAAGTAATGCATGGTAAAGAGGAAAATTCACCCCTAACGTGCCTACTCTCGCATCTCCACTCTTGGGCAGGTTCAGGTCTTTGCTGGGAGCCTCGGACTGCAGGAATATTGAGATCAGTGACATCAAGTACAGCATTTTCCAGGTACGAGTGTGACAGGGAGACACAATCCATGCTGGGCATTTTGACTGGTTTGCTTCAGTACCAGGTGTACAGTAAGGCTCTGTAAGGAAAAAAACACCTCCATCTGAAAGCAGCATTTCTCTGTACTTTTCAGATGATGATGGTATACCTTTACAGTGGAGGCAGAGGGTCCATGAAGATGAGCCTATCTGATGCTCTGGAGGTGGGAATACAATGCAATAATAAAATGCAATATATATCTAATTCAGGTATGTCTGGTTTAGATGTAACTGTAAACACTTTTTCCTCCCTGACTTTAGTTTTCATGAGACAGAGTGTGACCGAATCGATTGTTTAAATGTCAGGAAGATGTTCTGCAGTATGGATAGTATTATTTGAAGCATTTGTGAGCCATTTACAAAGTGTTTCCCTGCCACCACTGCAGCTGCTGTCAGTTTCCAGCTTCTTCCAGCTGGGGGCACTGCAGAGACACTGCGAAATCATCTGCAGTCAGAATATTGATCTGGATAATGCTGTCATCATCTTTAAGACTGCAAGGGTAAGAACAGATACCCAAATGTGAGAGGTTAACCACTGTAAAAGGGAATGTCCAGACTGCATGTTAACAATCAGAAAAATATTTTGTGTTCCTCTCCGAGATGTTTAAGTTTTGGAATATTTTATTATGAACGACTGTGCACTTAAAACAAAGAATCAAACAGAATCCAAAACGTAATTTCTCACAGGATAAAACTAAATAGATATTTGATTGTTTATTAAAACGGTCTAAAAGATGCACATCTTTCCTTTGGTTTACTGATCCTGCAGGCTCTTGGGGCTCATGAGCTGAGTGCATTCTGCAAAGGCTACTTTCTGCAGCACATGCCGGCGATGCTGGAGAGAGAGGACTTCTGTGGGCTGATCCTGGGAGCCGGGGGACAGCGGGGGCCCGCCCAGGACGCCCCTATGGAGGAGCTGGAGGCTGCGTTGGCATGCCGGATGCGCTCGCCCCACACCACCCCTCGGGCCAAGGGTAGCAGGGGGCCCGGCAATCGTTCCAGGCTAGAGGAAGCCGAGTTGAGCTGCTAGAGTGGGGGGAAAGCAAGCGCTGTGTGTGGGACCCCTTTCAGAGAGCCTGCAGATAAACTCCTCCAGGGCTTTAAAAAAACAGGCTAGGCTCACATGAGTTGGAGACAAGACGGAACTCTGAAAAATATGTCTCCCTCTAGTGGTCGATACCCTTTCATGACTTGAGTTCTTAAATGAGAGACAATCTAAGCTCAGTAAAGGAGGCCATTGATTATTATGAATTATAACTGACATGTTTTAGGACAGGTAATGACCTTTACTCTCCACTGTGCTGAAAGTATTCTGAGATTCGGTATGCTGTATAATATTTATACCTTCGGTTGATTTTTAATGCAGGTCAAAATAACTTTTTTTTTTTATTATTCAAAAGAAAAACATGTAACACTCTTTAACAAATGTAATAACTGATTAGGAGTGGAAAATATTAATACTTTGTCCAGCTGGATCTCAGCCAGCTGTTTTAAACGTGTCACCCGTTTGTGACCAGTTTGCCAAATAATAACAGACGGGATCGTGGTGTATCTTTGAACTAAAGTAATTTACTGGATCAATTAGCAAGAATCTTCAGGGGTCAGTATATCCTAATTGTCTCTTTTGGGAAATGAACAAGCAATTTCAGCATTGATTTTAAGCGAATATCTTGCTGAAATGCAGACATTTCAGCTGTACCACGAGCTTCCTTAGAATGCAGCCACGGGAGTGTTTGGGCTGTTCATCTTCTGCAGAAAAGAACTATAGAACTAAACTTTAAAAATAAATTGTCACTTTTGTAAATAAAATGGAAACGGTATGTGTTCGTATACCAACGACTGTACTGCTGCAATAAAAGTAGGACTTTAAGCTTCTGTCTTGATGATCTTTGAAATACCTTTTCGTGCTCAGTGCACCAGAATCCTTTGTCTTTACGTAAGGCGTTTGGTGCCCGGCTCTGCACGATTTGGTTGCTGAATATTCTGAGCGAGCGGCCAAATGAAAAAGCATTTCCGTTTCCAAGGTCTGGCCAACTCGAAGCGGCAACATTGCCAGCCATCATTCATTCCTGAAGCTTTGTCAGAAGTTCTGACACGCTTAGGCACAGGCCCTTCACACACACACACCTGAGACCTGAGCGCATGGCTTCCAGAGGAGGCAACATGAAATGAGCAGCGTACCTGCCACCTTATAGGATTTATATGATCGATTTACATGATTCCCAGTTGGTCTATTACTGTGCATTGTTAGATCTGTAAAGTGCATTTTTTTCACAGTATTAATACCTCCAGATTACAGTATAATACATGTGACGTATGTGTGTGTGTATATATATATATATGTATGTATGTATGTGTGTGTGTGTGTGTGTGTGTGTGTGTGTATATATGTGTGTGTGTATATATATATATATATATATATATATATATAGTGTGAAGTGCCACACTGGCCATGTAGGTTGCTCCTCTGAGTTAAAAGCATTCTGCTAGATATGTATACATTCATTGGGTTTTTTTTAACCTGGAATTATTTTTTTAAATCTCCAGCACATATAATGTGCATGCAAAAAGATACTGTAGTACATCTTTCTAACGCTCTCAAAGAGGCCAAAATTTAACTGGTCAAATTTGGTTGGAACATATACTAGTTTATTGTTAAAGAAGAAATTATGGATCTTGTATTTTAGTTCAATTACTTTTAAAATTTAATAGCTGTTACTAAAAAGGAAACTGGCAATGGTTATCCCCCCGCCGCTCCTAAGTATCACTACAGTTCGAGAGTTTTTTGACATCTTGGGTCTTGTCCCTTACCCAATGCATAACTATTGTTATTCAAAGACAACTATTATGCCATGATCAAAATGTCAACATCAAAATCTTTTGTCCTGAAGACATACACATAGAGATATTTCTTCACTTCCTTCTGCCCCTCTGCACTGGTTAGCTCCAGGCAAATCCTCCTCCCTCCTGTGCCTGTGTTATCGAACGCTGGAATACTCAATCAGGAAGCAAGACCCCAAAAGCACGTCAGGGAAATTGTCACATGATGAAGCAATGCGCAAACAAGCTGCCACATCAAAGCGTCACATCATCGAGCCTGATAAATTGGTCAGGTCATCAAATTGCACCTCGCAGAGAGAGAGAGAGAGAGAGAGAGAGAGAGAGAGAGAGAGAGAGAGAGAGAGAGAGAGAGAGAAAAAGACACACCTTGTAACTGAATGAATTTATTTGTTTTGCACTGAAGTTTCTCACAGTTATTTTACATGGGGATACAATGGTAGTTGGTTTCCTGCTCAAGTATGACCATTTGTATTCGGATTCAGCCTGTGTCGTTTCCTTTTTCAAATACAAAATAGAAAGGGTAACAATGGGTATTGCTTTAGTTTGTTAGATTCAAATCCCCTTCCTGCATTGTCCACCAGGCTTTACCAGAGTAATGAAATCTCCAAGCCGTTCTTTAAGAGGTACAGTGTAGAGGAAGCATCGTAGGATTTGTGCACAGGATAGAGAGGGAAAAGAGGAAAGAGCAAGAGGAGGAAACGGAAAACAAACAGAAAAGGATTTAAAAGTAAATAAATTAACATCTGAAAGGAGAGAAAGCAGCTTAAGGCAAATCGACAGCTTTATGGAACAATTACACTAACATCATGCAAAGGAAAGCCATGTCTGACATGCACACATTAATACACCATAAAAGCCATGAGCAGGAATCCGCTGTGTTTCAAGAAATTCATTCCCCGATTAACCTATTTACAAGAAAAGAGTTCCCGAGAGCATTTCTTTCTTAATCTTTTGTACACACACAATGATATGAAACTGACAAATATTAATAGAAGGTTTAATCCCAAAGAGGCTAGTCTACAATCTTAAATTACCGGTAAAATATTTATCTGAACATATACTACACATTCTTTCTTCGGGGGTAAGGAAAAGATAATGCTTGTCGAGGTTCATGAATTTCTGTTAAAAATAAGGACTTTAAATAATCATTAAATAAGGTAAACTGTGTTGCCCAAATATGAACATAGGAGTAATAGAATTAAATAATCTCAGCAAACTCTTTAATATAAACAGCTAAGGCTCAATACATCAGGAGACAAAGCAATAAATACATAAATTAATGCATTAATAAATAAGACAAAATTTAAAACTATTCATAAGTGTATTGAAAACTTTTCCCTCAGAATCCTGTAGATGGTTGTCCAGCCAGAGATTCAAGATTCAAGACGGAAACAAATGTTCTTTAGAAGAAACAAAATGGATGTCTGGATGAATTATGTAGGAAAAATTTAAATAAATAAGTGGAAGGGGGGGAGGAAAGAAACATGGCAACACAATTTTCAATCTTGGCTTTACAGCTAAACAGTGTCACAACTAGACTGTTTTTTTTTTTTTTTTTTTTTTTTACATAAGAAACATAATTCAGTCTGTACAACAGAATTTCATTCATTTGAAACCCACCCACACCCATCCCCAAACCCCATACCTTCCCAACCCTTCAGTTTCTGAAATAATAATTCCAGTCCATTTGCAGCAATTGATTTGAGTTCTAGAAAGTTCTAAACCCAGTCATTCACAAAGAAAGTCTATATTAAAAAGAAACCAATACAATCCAGAAAATGTCCTCATTGGATCCTGGTTGGCTCCACAGACTCCTCCTCCTCCTGTACTTGTCTTTAGTCATTCAGGTTTTTTCTTGCTGTTAAGTCTCAGAGTCTTTCTACGCGCGTTTGCGTTCTTGTGCGAGCATAAGAGTGCATGACTGTGATGGATATTGTTGTCTTAAGGCTTTTCCCTAGTTCCTCCATGTGGTTCTCCGGGTCCTTCAGGTGTGGTTGGGAAGAGAGCGGGGAGCGGGTGGGCGGACGTCGAGTCGTTTGTCTTACAGAAACATTGCAAGAGGTGGGGGGGGGGATACCGTGGAAACTCTCTTACTTGCGCAGAATTAGTGCCCTCCGTCAACACATATCCATCTCACACTGCACGGGCGGGGGAGCTGAGATTTAGCAAGTTTTCTGGATAATTCCTGGTAGCGGAGACAAGTTAAGTCATCACAGATGTTAATGGGGGGGGGGGGGGGGGGGGGTAAACCTGGGGTAAAAAAATTTTTTAAAGGGGAAAAAGACA
>JAOVYW010006439.1:0-11517 GCA_025775045.1 Hiodon tergisus
TGCCACTGGCATGCTTTTGGGGGGGTCAGGCCTGGGACATACTGTATCTTTCTCTATGTAAAGCGTCTTTGTGACATAGCAACATGTGAAAAGCGCTGTATAAAAATAAAATTGATTGAATTGATTGAATTGAACCTCCTTTTCCACCTGTGCTACTCCAGTTTTATGTCTGCCCTTCACACGTTAGCGCCCTCTAATGGAATAAATACAATTTACAGAAAACCAACAACATGTAAAGGGATCGTGACTGTTGCAACGTCTCATGATGCCCCAACTGCGAGGGGCACTCTTCCATCCAACTGAAAAATAATAATTAGAGGACTTACTCCATTCATTCAACTGCTTGTCCAATTCAGAGTTGCAGGACTTTGGAGCCTAACCGAACAGGTACAATGCACAAGGTAGGATACACCCAGGACAGGATGCCAGATCATATGGCAAGGAGGAAATATTTTCCAAGAGTCTTTTTTTTCATTGCAGCATACGTGCACAAATCTCCAGTACATAATGTGGGTAGCGGTGACCTGTGGTGGCCTGTTATTATTATTATTATTACCTTTATTTCTCATTGAGATTAAAAATCTCTTTTCCAACAGCATCCTGGCCAAGACAGGCAGCAGCATAATTAACAAGGTTGCAGTCATAAAAACAGAAAACATAGACTTAAAACATATATATCAATTTGCAAATGAGAAGAATGAATCAGTTACAAGGTCATTAAATATCAAAATTTTCATAAGTACATGCCATAAAATCATCAAAACAGGGATCAAATGATTTATCAGTCATAACATCTACAGCCAGAATTGCTAGCCTCCAAGTCATTTAAAAATACTTTAAAAACAAACAATGAAACCGGCTCCCGAAGATTCAGGGCGTTTTGCAGCTGATTCCAAGCAAAGGGCGCGCCTTTTGCTAGGTCAGACAAAACGTGTGGGACTGATGATAATAATAGGTCCTGGGAACGAAGGCAGTATCTTCCCGTACTTTTCTCTTGAATGTAAATTTGTAAGTAAGATGGAAGCAGACCAAGTATGGCTTAATATATAAGAGTATGCCAATGATTTAGTCTATGGATGGATAATGCAGACCATCCAGTCCGAGCATACAAGGAGCAATGATGAGTAAGGGCTTTAATGTTTGTAATAAACCTCAGCGCTCCATGGTAGACAGAATCTAACGTTTTTAGCCTTTGAATGGATGCATGCATGTATATAACATCACCATAGTCCAGCACGGACATAAAGGTGCTGATACAAGTCTCCTTTTGGCCTGGAAAAACACGACTTTTTAAAATAAAAACCATATTTCACCTTCAGTTTTTTTGCCAATTCCTGAATATAAGGTTTAAAGGAGAGAGACTCATCAATTATGATACCAAGATATTTGTATTGAGATCCAGACTCAATCTCAAAGCCCTGAAAAGTGGTGATAGATGGGAGGTTCAGTCGGTTTGATTTTGCTTTTGAAATCAACATGAATTTTGTTTTATCAGCATTCAAAACAAGTTTTAAATCAAATAAGGTACATTGTACAGTATTAAAAGCAAGTTGTAGCTGACAAAGAGCCTGGTTTGATGTAGATACAGAGCAATATATCACAGTATCATCGGCATAAAAATGGAAGTTTGCGTTGGAGACATCCCGATCCCTGGGGCACACCCTTGGAAACACTAAGGGAGCTAGAAGTAAGACCGTCTACCTGCACACACTGAGATCTGCCTGATAAATAGTTTCCGAACCAACAGACTGCTTGTTCTGACAATCCTACCCTGAAGAGTCTTTGCGTAATCCACAGTATCAAAAGCCTTAGATAAATCCATGAAGAGGGCTGCACAGTGTTGCGTTTTATCTAAAGAATCAATAAAATAATTTACTACTTTTAGGGCTGCTGTAGTTGTGCTGTGTTTTTTTCTAAAACCTGATTGAAAATTAGACAAAATGTTTGTAGATAAAAACTCACGAAAGATTTCAAAATCTTGACCAGGACAGACAGTTTTGAGATGGGCCTATGGTTGTTTAAGTCGGTCGGGTCACCCCCTTTTAACAGAGGAAGAATGAAGGCAGATTTCCATACAAGAGGAATTTATTTTGTATCCAGGGAGAGATTTAAAAGATATGTCAGTGGTGGTGCGATAAAATCCACTGCTAGCTTTAAGAAATATGGCTCCACGTTATCAGGACCTGCCGATTATCTATGTCTAAAGGTTTAAGGGCTTTATGCACCTCTGAAACTGCAAATGGATTAAAACTAAAGGATTGAGTTAATGTAACATGTCCATCCGAACGACCAGTAGGGAGATTCTTATGAAGAATGTTGGAGGAGTCAAATAAGGAACCAGAGGCAATGAAATGCTCATTTAAGCAGCCAAGCATTTCGGCCTCATCAGAGATTTTTTTGTGAGTCCTTAACAGTGCATGGTGGCAACTCTATGCCATCTTTAATTCCAGCTAAGGATTTAATAGTCTTCCAAAATTTAAAGGGGTTGTTTAGATTGTTAGAAGTTTCTATAAGAAAGTGGTCAGCTTTGGCTTTTCTAATTGCAACTGTGAATGCGTTGCGCAGTTGCCTGAAAAGCAGCCAGTCTGAATCTAAGCTTGTTTTCCTGGCTTTTGCCCAGGCCTCATTTTACTCGTGAAGTGAGTTGGCTAAATCTGGAGTGAACCATGCATTGTTTCAGCCTTTAACTCTGTACTTTTTGTGGGGCGCATGCTTGTCAACAATTTCTATAAAACCATCATAAAAAATTTCCAGGCATTTTCAACATCAGTAATAAGATAAATCCTTTCCCAATCAAAGTGAAACAGGTCATGAAAAAACCCTTGTTCAATAAAATGTTTCATGTCACGCTTTATAATGATGCGTGGCTTGGACTTAGGAATTTTTGTGTTTCTAACTGTGGCAACAACACAGTGGTCACGGATATCATTAGCAAATACAGAAGCGGCTGTGTATTTATAAGGAACATTGGTAAGGATTAAATCAATTAAAGATGATGTTTCTGGACATTTCAGATTTAGTCTAGTGGGAGTTTCAACAATCTTGAAGAGATTTAACGAGTCACAGTAAGCTCTAAAATCATCAGTGTTGCATGTCGACGTGCTTAGTCTGGAAATAATCGGCAGTACATGCTTCCGGGTTCTCCAGGTCTCTTTCCGGCTTTATTTCAACCAAAACAAATAAACAATAAACACTCTTCAGGGATCCCCCTCACGGGTTCACCCCAAACAAAACAAACTAAAATAACAAACTAAACAAAACACCGAACAAAACTAAACGAACACGAAATATCGGCATCCCCTTCGCCAGTGCTGACTCTTTTCTTCCGCCTTGTTCACCTTTCTTTTTTATTTATTTTGCCTCTCTGACCGCCATTCTCCCGCCTGGCTCCTCTCCCGATTTCCAGTACCTACTGAGGGATCACAGGTAGTTAAATACTGTTTGTAATTAGTGTAATCCTCAGCTGGTGCTGGACCTCTCCTGCGCGTGTTCTCGAGACGGATGTGTGGCACAATCTGATACGGGTTGTAGCCAGTAAGTTCCAATTTAGATCACCAATCACTACAATTTCATTGAAATTCAGTCCTGATAAAAGCTGCATTAAAGAGGGTAGAGCGCCACTGACAGCTGAGGGTGTCCTACAACAACCAACAACAGTAATATGGAGAGTTTTAGAGACCTCAAGATCAAGAGCCAAAAATTCAAATTGCTTACTCACTGTATTAGAAAGAACCATACTCACATGAAACTTAGTTTTGATATATACTGCGACACCCCCTCCCCTTTTGGGGCAATCAGTCCTATAGACATTATAACCATCGATACTGATATCCTTGTTCAGGATAGATTTGCTTAGCCAAGTTTCAGATAAAGTAATTACATCAGCATCGGTTGAGTGTGCCCAAATACGAATCATATCCATTTTTGCAATCAAACTGCGGACATTCAAATGGATAATACCAAGACCAGTCCTTGCTTTAAAATCGGTAGGGGTGTTAAAACTTATAACAGAGTGTGGACCGGGATTGGGTTGAACATTCCCTGAGATCAGCAGCAACTTAACAATTAGACACCTCAGCTTCAGTGGTTTACTAGAGGATTCATTCTTAGTATTTACTTCTAATACAAAGCTGCAGACAGCTCTCAGAAATAGTAAAATTATCTTGCAAAGCCATGACACTAAATCAGATGAACCAAGTCCACAACGTCAGGGGAGAAAAACAGAGGCGGGGGCACTGATTTAACACCCGGTGCACAGACAGATGCGCACGTTCCCCAGCATGATGAGTCCGGATTTGAAAGTACCGCACGGGAGTAGTCAGTCCTGTGTAGGCTTCCACAAGTGCCTCTTAAAGTAAAAAGAAACAGTACAGCAAAGAGCAACGACATTGTACGTTTGGACAGTGTGACAACCACGGGGCGAACTGGCTGTGCCGCACGCAACAGAGAGAGGACTGTAAACAGAAATGGTTCGTTAGCTCGGAACGAGCAGTTCTTTTTATTCGACAAAACTTGAGTCGGTAAAACGCAACACAGATTCCTCCCGGTTCGGGGTATAAGAAAATGAATAAACGCAACAGAAGTTCCTCCCGGCTCGGGGCAAAAAATAATGACGAAAATCTTCCGAAAAGAAAATTTAATCGTCCTCCTCGCTTGAGGGTACTCGGGACTCACTCACGGCCGTCTCCTGTCCGGAGCTGAAAAACAGAGCACACGTTTTTCACTATCGGCACTCGCTAGCTTTGCTCTCGCCTGTAGCTTCCCCGGCGCCGACGTCAACGACAATCAATCAACAATCACACAGACAGATATAGGAACAAATAAAGACAGGTAAAGTCGTGCTGCCATCTTGGATTTCTGAAGTTCTGAGTGCATGCGTCATAATTGGATAGAGGGGGTAAGCCCTGTATGGCATACGTAACTATGCTTGAACTTTCTCCCCAACAAAGATACGTCTACCCTTTATTTTCTGTTTATTTACTCTCCCTCTGGTTAATGACAGAGAAATATAACTCCTGGCAGGATACAGACAGCCTGCATCAAAATCGGAACAGTTAAGGGATAAACTTTGTCGGCCCCTGGCATCCCGTTCACACCCCAATCACACTATCAACGCCATTGATGCACATCAGTTGTGTTTTGCTGTTGTTGCAACACCGATGCACATTGGTTCTGTTTTTGCTGACACAAGAACCCCATAAAGATGCCGTCAATGCAAATTGGTTATTTTGTATGCAATAGAGATGCTGTCAACACTCAACCATGCATCCTGATCACTGTATTGAAAATTCAGGTCATCCAGTTTAGATTCTACCAATGCACATTGGTTGAGTTTTTGGTAATCCAAAACATTGACACTCCTGAGTGTATCCTGATCACTTGTGTAGGGGTTGTGTTTTTTTGATGACACGAATATATGGTGTATCCTGATCACTGTGTTGATGCTATTAGTTTTGTTTTTACTGATGCAAAGACACCTGCACCGATTTTGACACCTGAGGATGAATCCTAATCACTTCATTGAGACTATCAACACACAACTATTGCTAACCCATATCAATGCCATCGACACTCATCGACACAACCTGACCACTGCATTGACATTGTCTATGCACATCAGTTCTATTTTTTCTGACACCAGATCACCAAGACTGATTTCGTTTATTGCCATCAACATTCTGATAACAGCATCTTCACATTGCTGATGCAAAAATATTAACATATTTTTGGAAGCATAAGTTTTGGAAAAGCATGGCATCAGTTGAGTGAGCATCAGTTAGGATGCGACGTGGTAGGGAGCGCTATGGCAGAAAAAGCCCTGTAGGACTGGCTCATGAGTAGCAGCCAGGCTTTTCTTCCTTACTTCTGCCTAGGCAGAGGAAGAGGTACAGAGCCCCTGAAGTGACCTGTGCAAAAAAAAAAATTCAGACAAACTATCTTGTGCGCAGGAGAAACTTTTTCTGAGAAAAAGATTCCTGAGAAAAGAGTGCATGGAATTTTTCATCTCTTTGTTTTGACCTTAAGGACAGAGGATTGTTTGATGGGGGATTTTTGGATACAAATCTCATCCGTTTCTGTTTTATGGGAGTCATATTGGTCTATTTGAAGTGAGTAGCCTCGTTTTTGCCTTTGATAAAATACTTTCTAAAGATTATAATGCCAGGTACTACAGGCAAAAATAATGATTTTTGTTCAGTTTGACAGTTTGGATATTTTTTTAAATTTTACTTCTATAACTTGTAAACTTTCATAACATGCGCACAACTATTACTAATAACAAATATAAAAAGTTTGTTTTTATGATTTTATACAACCTTAAACAAACCACGTAAACAAACCACGTAAACAAACCCTTAAATTAGCGTCTGTTAGCATCTCTCATTGCAGTTTGTCTCCACATTTTAAGAAATCTAATAAGAAAGTACGTAGTACTGTAGTATACCGTAGTACGTTTTAACTAAACCAACCTATGTATTTTTCCTTACAGGATGAATTGAACAAGACTGCACATGTGTGGAATCCACATGTAATTAGACCTTCCGAAAACGATCGAGTGCCAAGCGGTAGACCTAATATCATGTACTGTACGGAGCAGAAAACTACCTGTCGCTGGTGGAGAGTGCTGACCTACGGCTGTGCAAGACGGAATGCACATTTAGATCATCAATACCATGTGACAGTGATGTCTATGAAATATGTAATACTGTCATGGCTGAGACACGCTTTGATCTTCCAAAGGATTCTTATCAAGCAACAGACTTGCATTTAAGGAATGCATTAACCTCATTATAACCTGTGCTTAGCATGTTTCGTTTAGTTTTTATACTTAGACATGGAGAGTATTGTAACAATATTTTTGTTTCTCCTCTGTATAAAGTTGATGAGATGAAGTTGTATTTAAGTCTGCTGTTTTACAGAAGTGTTTTATAAATTAACTTGAAAGCTGCATCATATGCATTTCTTCGTGTGTTTTCCATGATGAGGGTGTGTGCATGAAGCGCAAAATGACTGATCTGAAGAATTTAGTGTGAGTGCGTTTGATTTAATTCGAACATTTTTATTGGTCCGCTGTGACCTGTTCGGTAAGTTCATTGATTCGATGTGACGAGGCTAAATGTTTTGGCGGCATGAAGCTCGTTAGCCCGTAAAAATCCATAAATTGGTCTTTGGTCTAGGGTTCTCACATAGCATTGCAAATGATTAAAGGTCAGTTGCTCCTGCTGGTTCAAAAGATCTTTTAATGGCTTAATCATTTGTGCCACTTTCTTTGTTTGTGGCCTTCTTTGAATTATAAGCTTCCAGAATCCTTTGTGTGGTTAGATTCAGAATGCCACTTGGCATAATGGAGCGGAAGCAGTCAATTATAAATTTGGGCTCTTGAAGCAGGACTTTGTGAGCCATTGTCAAAATAGCAGAATGCATGTTCCGTTTTGGAGGCAAGCAGTCTTCCGTGGGAAGAGGTCAAGTAAATCCTGATTACATGCCAATATAAATGCTGGAGACAACCTGACAGGAATCAAACCATGATCCACATATCCTTTCACCCACACTCTTCCAACAGCTTGCCACTCTCTCTCAGAGTAGTCTGGCCGCAGTCCTGGAACTCGTTCTTCCTCACCCTCACACTGAGCAAGAAAATCTTCCCCAAAGGCTGTGTTCAGTTCCCGTGACACTCCATCGTTATCAAGACCGTTTTCATTTGTGAATTGAATTCGCAGGGCTATTTTCAGTATTTGGGGGTCCATGAAGATCTCCAAAACATCTTTAACAACATTGACCCATCTTATCTTCAAGTATCTAATCTGTTTCACTCCCTCGGATGCTTCTTCAGAGATTGCTCCATCTAATTGGGGGGGTTGAGTATTTAATGGTGGATCCTATAGGATTAAAATATTGTGTTATGTGTGTAGATAATATTCACTTTTCATTATATAGCATATTTTCATGACACATTCATTCTCTTTCATTATATAACAAGGAGCAACCAAGATTGAGCTCTACAGAAAAAATTAAATAATAATAAAAGTTTGAAACAGCCTGAGGGGGAATAAATTATGACAGAATTTTCATTTTGGTTAAACCACCATTTCTTTAAAGTTTTTTTCTTTATATGATTTATAAATATAACTACCTGTCTCGGATCCACCACTTCTGTAGTCCAGGGAAATGTGGAATCCAGGATGTCATAATGATCATGAACAATTCCAAACTGAATCTCTGAGTCCTCCAGGGATAGGTCAATGGAAACAGCAACAGATGGCACTGCTCTTCATTAAAATTATCAGAACTCCCAGTATCTTGGTGATACAGAGAGGCCCCACCCTTTTCCTCTTCAGAATTTTGATTGGCAGAATTGCTATCCTTCTGTTCAGAGGGTGTTGAATGACTGACAGGCACAGAGTCACTTGTTTGAAGAAGGGCTTGTCTTGTTTTTTTTCTGTTCTTCTGGTTCTCTTGGTCTGTTGAAAGAATCCATGTAAAACCATATTATAAACACACATAAGTTGTACATCGCTCATAACAGTCTACACGTAGGAATGCAACACATCGAACACTCCACAGATCACATACTATATATAAATAAAATTTTCCAACTGAATATTAAATTAAACAAATGCCCCACCAGTCTCTCACAAGAGATCTTAGCAGACCAGTATGACTTAGTCTCACTGGTCACATCTGAGAACTTTGGGGAACAATAGGTGGCATTAGAAGAGGTGTCAGTGTTACCATCTTCCTCTTTGGAGCTCATGCCACTCAGGGCTAATGACAGGGACTCTGAGGTATGCCTGGCTGGCCAGATGAGACAAGTTCATCCATATTTGATGAACAACCTGTAGTGGTGGTCACTGCACCACCCCTGCACACTGAGATGCAGGGGTCATTTCAGCACCTTACTATGGTTCCCGCTGTGACTTATCACCTTCACTATGCTGACTAAAAGGGTCTGGACTGGTTCTCCTGAATGGGTCTGCTATTAATTTGTTAACTCTGGTGGACAGCTTGGCCATCCTTTCGAAGGATGCCTACTGTCCCCATGAAGCAGTGCTGCAGTGAGTCCCTCAGGGCTATTTTGTAGATTGTAGATTGAAGTGTCTGAGCCAGGCAATGGGCAGAAGCTTTGCCTTCCAGTTGTGGAAAGCTCTGGCTGTCTCAGGCCTGACTAACTGATACCTATAAGGTAGTATTGACCTGCCTACACTGTGCCACACCTTTAGCCTGATGGTGATCGCTTCAAGTACTCCAAGAGAGCTGCACAAGCAGTGATCTTGCAAGCCTTCAGTTTACTTTCCAAGGGCAAAACTACAAGTTTTTTGGCTCCACGCTTCATCACTGTGCAGGCAGCTATTCTGGCCAACTTGAGGCTCAGATGCATCAGAATTATAAACTACCTGGATGACATATAGGTTCATAGCAAGCACAGCACCAATTCAACTTGTTACTGGACACCTTCTCAGGCCAGGACAGAGAGTGAACCATGAGAAGAGGCACTTGGGGCTAGAATTGGATTCATGGTCTATGTATTCTATCCTGTCAGACGACAGGGTTGCAAGAATTCTGGCCTGCCTAGAGCTGTTTCCAGCTAGGGTGGGTCATACCTTTGGTAAATTTCCAGAGACTTCTGGGCCTGATAATGGCAGCGTCGCAATTATGCTCTTCCTTTAGGCCTCTCATACGCATGCGGTATGTGTGGTTCAACACCAAAGTGCCTCTCTCACTGTTAAATCACAATATCTAGGCTTCCTTGAATTGCTTACAAGCACTCTTCTGGTGGAAACAACCCCACCAACTTTTACTGATCTCAATTGCAGGTCCAGGTCCTGTCCAAGCAGGCCGTAAAGATAACTAGTTACCAAAGCCTGATAAGATCACTGGCCGCTTCAAGAGGGTAGGCCACTTCTTTCTATTATAGGGAACCAAGGTAATGGTAATCACCCAACGTTTTCGGTTGACCCTGGAGTGCATTGTGTGGGAGTATGGCATACTGTAAATATCATGCCACAAATAAGAGAATATTAGATGTGGTGCATTTTTCATGCACAAAGAAATATCTATATCTTTGTTACTTGGGCACCATGTAAAGTATTTAAAACTGGAAGGTAGTTATAAATAAAGCTATAATCATGGCTTCCCTGAAACCTTAAAAATATTTTCAATCATTCAGTGAAAATACAAGACATGTTATATATTAGTATATATTAGTATAAAGTAATAATAAAGTATAGGCGTGAATTTCAAACAGAGACCATTGATACACATCTGTAAATAAGTACATATAGAACCTCCTAGTTCTCGCACAAGAAGCAAAATGAAATCCTATTGGGGTTACATGAATATATTGGACAGAAGCAAAAATCAGGACATGAAATGTCATCTATAGTTATGATATGCAAATTAAACTCTGAATCACAGGTTTTTGGGGTTTTTTAAATCACTTACTGGAAAGACCTGAAGGGGGCCTTGACTATATGGAGGCCAGTAAGTAACCACAACATATTCATCATCTGCATAAACATCCCTTCCCTCGTTGATTATTCTGAATATCAAAATTTGGCAGAAATAAAAGTACAAATCAATGAATAATTTACATTACATTGCATTAAGTTTTAGTCATTTAGCAGACGCTCTTATCCAGAGCAATGTACAAAAGTGCTGAATCCTTTTTAAGTTAAACGACATATTCGATATCTAGTAATATCTTTGGTTAGTATGAGGCAGTAGTTGGCAGTCTGTAATTTTTTTAGGGGTTACAATGTTGTTACATTGTTGAAATGCATTACAAAACAAATGAAAATCCAAAATTTCACAAAGACAGGAAATCAGTATCAGTGTGATAATGTAAACCTCTAGAATGGTCTCATCATACAAATTTTGCATGTCCAAAAAACATTTTAAATCAATGCAGACTGATGTAACACATGCAATTTAGATCAGAGATCTAGATTTAGATTTTGTCATTAATACCTTAGAAGTACTATGTGTTAAAGTGAGAAAAGTTCAGGAGAAAAATCGTCCAATAAATAAGAAAAGAACATTTCATCGAAGAAAATACTGTTGATAGTTTTACATGAGTATCGAGTTAAAAAAATTAAAACATAAATTTTTTTGCTTTTGAAGACTGAGTTTTGTATATAATCAAGAAAGAATAATTAAAGAAAGAAAAAGAAAGAAACAATAATAAGAAAAAGGCAAAGCACATTCCCAGATCCCTACGTACACAGTCACACGCACATATATATGTACCCACACACATATACAGTGCATAAGCGGGCAATAATATGCATACACCCAGACATAGATTTCTTATATATAAAGACGTCCGCACATAATTACAACATCAACAATCATGCAAAGTGCATGAAAAGTTGTCCCAATTCTTTAGCTTTAGGGAATGTAAAATATATTAAACAACTAAATTATCTAGGAAAGAGACGTTGTTGTGGTTCCCAATTCGACAGACAATGATTGTTTTCAATCTTTTCCGTAAAAACTGTGGTTAGGAGACGGAGACTTGGT
>JAOVYW010006440.1:0-11517 GCA_025775045.1 Hiodon tergisus
TACTTATATGGTAAAGTTAAGTTTAAATTGTATTAATTAAATATTTAGGACATTTACCAGCTGATAGTGAGTATACTTAATCAGATTTGTACAATTTATTAAAGGTCACTCGATCAAATTGGCTCATTTCAGTTCAGTTCTGTGGCAGAAAGTCTCCCCCATTTCTGTGTCAGTGCACATTTTCTCTCTCAGCCCTCTCAGCTGTATGATGCCACTGTGGATTTGAAATAGATTGAGTCAGCCAGTTGAGCCTTTGAACTATAACCCCATGCGACTACTGGATGAATATCTCGTCAATCTCCCATAAGACTGCTCCAGAAATTGGAATGCCCTGGTCCTCTTCTTGTATAAACAAGTTAAGCTTGATCCTGCTGGTCTCTCTGTGCTCCTCCCGGCTCTTTCCACTCATGACAGACAGATAAAAAGTTAGCACCTGAAGCTAATTTTATTTTTCTTTATACTGGCTGCTCTTGTGTCTGACACCATGCAATTTTGGTATTATAAGTAAACGAGTGGTACAGCACCGATTGGAGATGAGGAATATCCCTCTCGACTGGACTGCTTGTCTGCACAGGAGACGCTCATTAAATACAAGAGAAGACCAATGTAAATATGTTACGTATCCTTGGCTGTAAAGTCTAGGGGAGTCTGGGAAAACATAACATAAATTATACCAGGTAGATTATAGAGTGAAGAACTGTGTGCACGTATGACAAAGACAGCTAATAAAAATGATGAGGGTTTAATTAAATTGAATTCAGCTCCTAGTGGATGGGGTCCCCCATTAAGCCGGGTTCCTCTCAAGGTTTCTTTCTGCCAGCCTAGAGAGTGTTTCCTTGCCAATGTTGCCACTGGCATGCTTTTTGGGGGTCAGGCCTGGGACATATTGTATTTCTCTGTATGTAAAGCGTCTTTGTGACATGGAAACATGTGAATAGCGCTTTATAGAAATAAATTGATTGATTGATTGATGGTTTATTTATATACAACTGACTAAGGAGAAAAAAGGGGGAAATGGTACCAAAGGAAAGAACCAAATAGAAATAGTCCTTGATCTAATTTAAGACAACAGTAATGCTAAACTAACCAAAAACAGTGGCACGACCCCCGACTAACTAGTGTGTATAAACAAAAGTTACCTACGTGTAGTGTGTATACCCATGGGCAGCTCTCACCTATACACCTTTTCTTCTGGAAATGAACCGTAACCATGTTAAGCGTTACGGAGGCAAATGGCACTTGACAAAGCTCGAACGAAATAAGGTTGAACTTGGGAGCGGTGGAACAGCAGGGTTTTTGAATGTGGCGAAATTGCATCACTTTTGTAGAGACTGTAGTACCCACTGGGATTAAATATCCAGTTGTATACAGTAAATAGCTGTATAGTGTACATTTGAAAGCCATGTAATGCACGTTTTATAAGGGTGTCCGTTCTACTTGATTAGGTTTTCAATTGAGTCTTGGGCTCAGGTCGGACAGAAAGATAAGCAGAGATTTGACACCATTGGCACACTGATTTTCCCTTTGATTTATGGGGTTGAGGGAGAAGCTCAACACCAAGGACTGACTGATGTCCTCCACTCTCCTTTAGAGAGGGAAACTCTAGTTGTGACCTCACAGTGTACAGGAGAGAGGAGAAAACATTAAAGGGGTAATAAGGGGCAAGAGGAGTCCCTAATACACCATATTTAGCTGAAACTATGAACAGTTAAAGAGTTGCTGGGTTGGGAAAGCACATGCTGCCACAAAAAAAAAAGAAAAAAATGTTTGAGAATTAATTCATGTTTGTTTTGTTTTTAACAAACCACTGTCATCTGATTTCAATACAATTGAGTCTTCTATATTTTACATCGATGCATTGATGGGTAATCATGGGCATCATGGTTTGTTATTAATTGAGAAAAATGTTAAATGTCTACAAGAATATTGCTGTGACACCACCAGTTAATCATAAAATCCATCACGAGTTATTCACATGTATCATTATTGATTTCCGAATAATGAAGCAGTTTTTTTATGCTGCTTTGCACTCATGTACAGACAGAAGTTATTGCCAATCTAAACTCCCCACCGCAGAATTTCAAATGAGATCAACAAATCTTGCAACACTGTGGCAATGTTTACAACTGAATGCATCATGCTCGCAGCTCCTCTGCACTGACATATTTCCGCCGCGCACCGTTTCCTAGCTGTTACGCTTCCAATGCATGATGCTAATTCACAAGCCATGTCTGTCACACCGTGGGGCCCTAATAGATAATTTTATGGGTCTGCAGCATGCGGCCTCTCAGGAACCAAATGAAACGCAGCTATGCAACTAAGAAACACCACGCATTAGAGAGAACTTTGCCTAGGCTCAGATCTACACCCAAAAATAAAAAAATCTACACCATTGCACAGGGTCAATTTCTCTCTGTGGAAATAATAGAACTGATGAATTAGTGACTTTTATTAACAGCATATTTCCAAAATACAGGGTGAAAGACATGAGACATTAAGATACTGTACTGCTAAAGAACTGATTTAAAAACTATGGACACCAATTTTCATTTTATTGGAAAAAATGTTCAATAACCTGTCAATTTGTCACTAAATAAATAATATAAACTCTATATGTTATACATTTAATTAATTACATTTAAATTAAATTACAAGGCAACACAGTTTTATAGGAAGGTTATCTGTCAGTGGTTTTTGACGTGGCAGTTCTAAAATGTGAACAGCGCCTTTCATCCCGGTGTTTGGGGGAAGTGCGTGGTTCACTGGGGCATTATATTTCCTCTAGCAAATGAAAAATACAATTCACATGCAGTAAATTATTAATCTCAACTCTCACAATCAATCGACCCAAGCCAGAGAATGGAAGCTCTGCTGTGCTCTGCTCTGTCTCTCTTTCTTCCTCCGTCTGCCATGGTGTTAAGAATCCAAGAGGTACAAATGAATAGTGAAAATACAGAACTGAATTGCATTTGTAGAATGCCACTGTAGCACGCAGAGGCATGCCCAGTCCGAGAGCGGCTGGAGAAGGAGACACAGAGGGAGGGTGTATGCCGATTGTTTGGCAGTATGTGGTTCTCACAATTTACACAAATATAAAACTCTAAATCAAACAAAAAAAAACACACATAAAAGTCAGATATAGCTCAGTGCTAAACACAAGCTAGCTCCTGACGCAAATGCAGCAGCAATGATATGTGACCTGACAGGCTCACCCTAATTGTCTCACTCATTGTTTCTGACAATCTTGTGCCGAGTATGCATAACGAATAGCTACTCCCGCCCTCCATAATAAAATATTAGCCTCTGATTTATCTTAAAGGCCACGGTTGGAGAATCCTATTTAAGTTTATATTATGTATTTGATTAAAGGGATCTTGTTTATCATATTAGTGTGATGGTAATTACGGCTTCGATTCCTTTGATTCCTGCATTCTGATCGGTCATTTTTATCTTCATATTAGACTTACGGTTGACTTGGAAATCCCATATAATCACTTATAATCACAACACCAACACCAACCCTTCCAGTCCACCTTTCTCTCCAGCCAGATATTTTTAAAGAAGTTTTTCATTGCTGCACTGGTGTATGCACAGTGGAACTACACTCCAATAATATATAAAATGATATTCAGATTGCCGGTTCAGACCTCAGTGCTGACTGTGAAACTCCTTTGCACAAGCTGGGTAAAGTACAGCGTGATAATTGACTATTGGGACGAAAGCAGGTGGGTCAGATAAGTCTTGTCTGTGTGGGTTTGTGGGGGCAGTAGTAGCAGGCAGCTATAGCACAACTGGGGTGAAAATAATGACTAAAATATACAATTTATATCATTAATCATGAATCTCCCAAAGGTTGTATGTCAGGAAGTGCTCATATTAGAATCACTCTAAATCAAAGAAAGACAACCCTTCATCTTCTTTTAAAAGGCATAATTTGGTGATGTCATTAACAAGAGCTAATTAGTAATCGAATACACACTTCACATTCTAAACATTCTTTATCTGGTGTGTTGAGAGCTTCTCAGTCCTCTGAGAAGATAATGCAATTATTTTGTTTGGGAAAACTAACCAGTCAACAATTACATGCTGAGAGCAGTCCTCTGGAAGAAACAGGAGCAGCTCCATATGGGGCACCCAATAACCCAGGCAGGAAAACCCTGATCCATAAACATATTAAACACACATTTCGGATTCAAAACATTAACACCGAAACTGTCCATTTAATTTGGAAAAAGTGAGACGTGTGGTCTAAAAATATATATAGCAAGTATAATATTGACGACTATTAGCTTATTTGAGGGAAAAATAATTTCAGCTTTGCACACACCTCACAAACAAACCACACTTAGACTGGGGGCGGGGGCGGTTATCTCACCTTCTTGAGAAGTGACAAAGGAAGCAGGAGGAAATCTTTGTGCTCTGTTAGCATTTTGTACTTCCTTTTTGCATGAGCTAGTTGTGAGGTCCTGTTATGTACCTGCTTCAGTAACACTTGCTGTGTAGTTTATAGGCATGTGAACTATACCTAAACCAACTTTCTCATTTGTGAGAAAACAAACACTGACTTTTTATATTTTTTATCTGTGGCTGGTTGTTTAAATAAATGAATAAATAAATAGATTTCTTGGAAGGCAGATTAAACCCACCGGTACCCACCGGTACCCACTGGTAACAACGTAACAAAAAAATAAAATAAAAAAATAAAAAAATATTTTGGTTTGAGAGTTGCCACATACATGTCCTAGTTTATAAAATGGTTGACGTGATTGCTATAAATTGCCATCTGGGTTTGGATACCTGGAACCATAAACCATTACAGCAGAAGTCGATAACACAATTCAGTTACACGGGTCAAAATATGATTGTGAAAAATTGAGTATTACACTAGCAAGTTTTTAGAAAAGTGATGTGAGTTGACTGTGTTGTTGAATATGAACTGATCCACAAAGATGGAAGATCCACAAATTGGAGACTATCAAACCTGATATTTATAGATAAGAACAAAACAGACATGCGTCTGACATTGTAATTAGAGGTGCACTATAACCTATGGCAAACTCGTCCTTTGAATCCTCTTCATCCAAGGAAAATTTAGCATCTGGATCTTCAACTACATTTTTGTCTGTCCTCTCATTCTGAAACCTCTTCATCTATTTCAGTATCACTGTTCCAAATCCAAGTGATAGGACTGTCTTTTTAAGCTAATTTTTACCACCTCTTTCTGATAAAGTATGTTGCAGCACTGAGAAGAAGCATGGGAAAGCTCATTTTTATCCTCACGGGGTAGTGATAGGGAGACATAATGTCATGGTTCACCTTACTCCATCCCGTTTTTCAATCAACTAATTGATCAATTAACATTCCACTAACTCATGTGCACTGTTTCGTTCATTCTTTGATTTCATTAGCCCTGCACCGTCCAAGTTGGTTTTTGTTTTCCTTATAACCCTGTCACTAAGGTTTTGTCATTGGGAGTCATTGGTCTTGTTTTCATGTACCTGTGGCCATGTGTGATTAAATATTATGTTTAGTTTGGACTACAGCTAAATCTCCTTGCTGTGACGCCTTGTCTGGCCGGGAGCTGCTCTGGTAAAAACATAAAAAGTAAAAACATAAAAAGAGAGGCTAATCAGTATTTAAGACAAATTGACTCGCAACATAATTTCTCCAATATTTTAGACAAAAATGGCAAATTAGATACTAGCCTAAAGTTCTTAAGAACATATGGACTTAAATTTCATAATATCTTTCATCAACTTTGTTGGTATTGGAAGGAAACAAGTTGACAATTTTGATGAAGAGATAAGTTGTTCAATTTCACTAAGCTTAACAGCAGAAAAGTTATCAAAACAAGTTCTGGAATGACTTTCCAGAGGAGGTTCAGAGCAAACTTCTGCAGATCAGATCGCCCTTATCTCAATTATAATTTCTTCAGTCTTCTCACTGAAGAATTGCATGAAGTCCTTGCAGACTCAGGTTATCTATCCCTTGAGTTTTGGTTATTTTGGCTACTGTATCAAAAAGAAATCCTGGGTTGTTTTTGTTCTCCTCAATTAGTTTGGAGAACTATGCAGAGTGAGCAGCTACCAACGCACATTTATAATTATGAAGACTCCCTTTCCACCCAATAAGGAAAACCTGTAGTTAGGATGTGCGCTCCAACTTACGACATTCCTGCTTGAGTTTATAATCAGTGTACCACTGGGAGAATTTATTATGGTTTATTGTTTTCATTCTCAGAGGAGCTACCAGCTCTAGAGTTCCACTTAATGCCTTGTTATAGATATCTAGCATTTCATCCACTGAGGTAATACTACTGAATATTCTTTCCTCAGGTAAAACATTTGGCAGCTCTTCAATAAACTTTAGCATCATACTTCGACTAATTGAATGACTCATAAACTGTTTCTGGTCTGGGACCTTGGAATTCGTCAACTGAATTACAAACGTAATAAGAAAGTGATCAGAAAGTACTGTGTTTTATGGAAAAACAGATACAATTTCAATATCAACACCAAGACTAATAACTAGATCTAATGTATGGCTGCAAAAATGTGTGGGTTCTGCCACATGTTGGACAAACCCAAATGTATCCAATATAGAAACGAAAGATATTTCAAATGAATCCTCATCACTATCAATATGAATATTAAAGTCTCCAACAATCAATACTTAAACTGCTAGGATTGATAAAATGTCACCAACTCACGTAAAACTTCTGTATACAGACCCAATGGCCTATAGACATAACCTAATAAAAAGCTTGGTGAGGGCCATCATTACCATTATTTGACCAGTTCCTCTGTAAGACAAGTACTTCAAATGAGGAATAGCTCCCAAAACGTTTAGCTGCCAAACAAAGCTCTCTACAAAACATTGTGGCAACACCACCACCACGACCAGACTCTGCTGGAGACACCATCTGGAGTGCCCTGATTAAGGGCTACGTATTCCTCCAGTTTTAGCCAGGTTTCAGATAGATTACAAATATCAACATAATTATTACTTCACTCATAAAACAGGCCTATGAGTTTAAACATCTAATATTTAATAAACCAATTCTTCATTTGGTTTCAGATTTTGTTTATTGTTAAGCGATACAGGATTATTAGTGAATATAGATGATATTTATATAACAAACATTTCTGTCTATGAATGACTTTCTTTTAACTTGGCGGGGAAAAGACACAGTCTCAATAATGTTTCTAATCTCAGGCTCTATCTTAATCACTGATATTTGGTATACTACAGACACCAAAACTTAATACATATTAACACTACATATTTTGTGTAATTATTACTATGGTGAATTTGTGACACTACTGACATGGAGATAATCCATAAAATTCACCAAAAAAATAAAGGCGGTGGTTTATTGCCGGTGAAGGACACAAAAGTTTTTGAGTGTTTGAAATGGGTAGACCAAACTTTAACACGTCCCTCCAAAAAAAAAAAAAAAAAAAACAATAAACACATACATAAAAATGATGTTATTATGTATACATTAAATAGGTGCTGGCAGATTGACAGATCCGTCCATCTTTGCATGTACTCAAGACCTAGAAACCGTGTTTGCAATAATCTTCAATACTGTTTTGCCGCTGTTTTCACTTTTCCTCATTTAGGGTCATGAACATACATGAATCATACAAAGTGTGGGCACATTGATGTTACGGATCCTTCGGACCCACCTACCAATTTCACTCGACTCTGTACTGATCACCCACACCTGTCACTAATCATTGTATCAATCAACTCCTCTATATAAACCTCATTCCCCTTCCATACTGTGTCTGGTCTCAACTTCGTGTACAGATTCACTTACTGAATTCTTCAGGACAACGTAAGGTTCGTTATTACAAACCCTCCACTTCGAGGAAAGTAATCATCTTTATTAGCGTCAATATTCTGTACAAAAAGCTTCCACCACTTCTACCCAGTCCAGTCATGTCATTACTTGCCTGCTGTCTCTGTTTGTGTTCTTGTGTTAATAAATACCTGCTTGGGTTCAAACATCATTTTCAAATCTGAGTATACGCTACAGATGTGTTGTGGCATGTCTTTATATAATTTGTATACCAAGATGTTTGCAATAAAGTAGTCTTCATCTGAGATGGGTTGAATGATCAAGTTATATGGTTGTAGTTCTAAACTCTGATTCTTGTAATTGTATTTTTCCAGGAACCCTTGTGGATAGACCATTAGATCTCCTTTTCCACTAGACTTGAATACTTAAAAATTTTGGACAGACGAGACTAATGCTGTGGACCCTCAAGCCCTGCCAAACTGCCTGAAGGGGTTGATTGGCAGCCAAGGTGGGGGGGCAAGCCCCCGTAAAAGGAGCTTGTTGCACACTTGAGTGTGGTTCTACCGATAGTAATGTCACTCAGGTGCCAACAATTAAAGGACTCTCTAAAAGAGCCAGGCGAGGACTGCATAGGGAGAGAAAGATCAGACTGAAGGCTCTTTTTTGTGTTTAGTTTTCAAGACAATTTTTTTCTTTATCATTTAGTTTTAGGTGTTTATTTTTAGTTTCCCTAAAATGGGTGTTTACTTGGTTTACACTTCTGTGTTTATTTTTGAATTGTTTTGCAAGAATGTGGAATACAAGGCGTACACCCTCCCTCTGTTTCTCAGTCTCTGGCTGCTCTCAGACTGGGCGCTGCCTCCGCATGCTACAAACTCCTTTTCAACTGTGGAATACTGTTTCTGATGCTTGTGGAGCTTTTAGGTAATAGTAAGCCACAGGCTTTTCAACTCCAGAGCTATCCATCTGTACAAGAAGCGCCCCCATCCAACTCCGCATCCATTGCCAGGCTAGGACCAGTTAGTAAGAGTTCACATGTTAAAATGGCCTTCACCTTGTTCGCCTGGCCACCAGGCATGCAATATTGGGAACATATTTGAAATAAAACATGGCCAAAAATCAGTTCATAACAGTTTTTAGAAATTTCTAAGGTGACAGTGAGTCAGTGGCGGTTTTATATGACCCTGCCCAACCACAAACTTGTGATCTTGCTTTGTCCAGACCAGCCGAAGCCATGAGTTCCTCCCATGAGTCACGGTACATTATGACTTTGTCAATGCAGGTACTACAATTGTGCTAGCTGTGATAGTAATCATAAGACTTTTTTGTTTTTCATCCCAAAGGGATGGTGGATATGTTTTTTGTTTTTGCCAATAACCTTTTAAATGGTGGGATTTCGACATATACATACTAGTTGGGACGGGTTCTGCTATATCAAAAGACTCAAATTACACAAACCAATGTTATTCCAGACCTTTCATTGTATTTCTTCATTGTATTTACATGAAATACAGATGTAAGTCAGGTTTTGTCGGCCTGCAGCACTAATAACATAATTCACATTGTTTATATCTGAAAGTGGACTCCCCTGCCATGGCAATAGGATCAGTACTTTTTCTCTCTCAGTGATATTACAAGGGGGTCACTTATTGGGTGACACAATTTCATAGGGTTCAAATGTTCCAAAAAACACAATCCAAAACATTGGTGTCTGCCTTGGAGGTCAGGATCAAATCTTTAATCACCTTTAGCGGTCCATGCTACTCATGGCCATAAAAATACCTTTTCAGGCTGTTTGCGACATTCTCAAAGGATAGGGAAAAAAACATCTATTTTATCGAATCAGGGAACCTGTAGCCCCTTTAAGCTGCTGTAGCTTTCACTATGGGCTGGCATTTCAGCAAAAATAATTTTGATTGCACCTGTCACTTAGTTACGTGTGTAGAGGATTGCCAGTTAGAATAAATTCTTATTTAAATCACCATTAGAATTACACAGAAACAATTGTACCTAATTGGAATAACACATAATATAACTAAAGATAGAGAAGAGAAGAGAAAAAAATATATACATAATGCAATAACGTTGAATAATAATACATGTATAAAAGAATACATGTATGAGAATAACATAAGGAAATGTTGCAATAACTTTTCCATTAATTCCGAACAACTATTTTGCAATAATTTTTCATTAATGCGCAATAATAATCCTTATATAATGGCCCAAGCAATGCCCTATAGCGTGTTGCTCCACAGCAACACATTATGGCTCCAAGGACGTCTTAAAGGATGATGAGATCTTTAAGAACGGCTTGATGGAAAGGATGCCGGTACGAATGGATGCGTATGTAAATGCATACTTTCAATCTGATGTCATCAGAGAAAGTTGACTGTTTATTGTGTTTGGGGGTGTGGAGGTTGCAGGGTTTTACAGAGAGAACGAAATATTACTGAAAAATGGAAATATAAATAATGTATGCCGCTTCAAGGGCCTTCACATTCCAAAACCCTGTTTTAATGCATAACCAATAAGGTTAATAAAATATTTTGGCGCTTCCGCCGCCCAAAACTCTGCACAACATCAACACAATAATTAATGCAGAACAGTTGCAATCAATAGTCAACGCGTTAAACAACATTAAGTTTATCAGGAGTAAAAACACAAGAACCTAGGTGCGACGATTTATTTCAACAAAATCTGCAATTAAGGCACTATTGGCAAATCAGTCTCAAACCAGCAGACCAGCCTCTTATTTTAACCCTTTAACACCTAGGCAGAATATTAAGGTTTGAATGTGACAACTTTGGGTCAGAAATGAAAACCCAATACAGATTTACAAAAGCCTTTGTTCTGTTTTGTTGAATTATTTTCTATTTTGTTTTTTTGTTTTGTTTGTTTTTATAAAATAAGAATATTTTCTGTTTCTTACAAAGCTAGCGGTTCCCTCATTTGAGTCACTCTAATCCTGTAAGAGAAAGAAACTCTTGGTGACTGCTATGTCAATAAAGTGGAAAAGAAAAGCACAATTTAAGAGAACATGGTAAGAAGCAATTATCTGGTCAGATCTGTCTAAACCGCCCACGTGATGATTATAGTCATGGAGAGTGGCAGGCTGTGGTGGATTCTTCCCCGTGATCCTCAAGGAAAAGAGAGTGGATATCCATTTATCTATGAAGATCAATTTGCTTTCTGATCTTCAGCTTTTCCATCAGTTCCTTATAATTTCTTCCAGACAACTTTCAAACCTGTATAACCACATACAAAATTAAATAATACATTTTGATAAATCTTTATAGTTACATTATTCAATTATACAATTCATAATTGAATTTCTATATATTGATTTAGAAAAAAAATATAAAAAATGCATTGAATAAGGGTTAAAATTTAAAATTACTTTGTTACCAAGCAAAAAAACTAGAAAAATGAAAAAAATATAATACTCTCAAGAGCAAAAAGGTGGCATTGACGCCTATCGTCTATATCTGAGATATTTTTAAAATAAATTAAATGCTGTTCCAGTTTTTTTTAATCATATGAGTTATCATTTCAAAAACAATTATCTTCAAAAATAGTTGCATATCAGACGTCTTTACTTCAATCAATCAATCAATCAATTTTATTTTTATGCAGCGCTTTTCACATGTTGCCATGTCACAAAGATGCTTTACATAAAGAAAGATACAGTATGTCCCAGGCCTGACCCC
>JAOVYW010006445.1:0-11514 GCA_025775045.1 Hiodon tergisus
TGTTTAAATGTCACTTGTACTTCAGTATGAAGATACAGCACTAAAAAACTATTGCCATTTAAAAGCATCTTGTTGGTTCTACGGAAATCCCAGTAATTTATGGACGAGTTAATCGGCGCTCCAACCATGTGGTGATTATAAAAGACAAGGCAGCAAATGACTAGTGGTTAAAAAGACAGGGAACATGTGACCATATGATTGTAGGTTCAAGTCCCGGGGGATGGGGGTGGTCCTGCTGTTGGCTTGAACCTGAATGGCTTCAGCAAATATCCATGTGGGCAAAAGTAGAAACTCAAATCACATTAATTGTTATACAATTTATTAATCGCCGAAATTGTGTCCTTAAACGACAAAATTCCTCAGATGCAGACATTTACAATCATGTCGCTTCGTCAGTCTGGTTACAAGTGGGATCTCCCTGATACAAGTATCTGGAGGTTTCGTGCAGAACCGCTCTTAATGTAAAATTAGCAGTCCCCCTTTACGCCCAAAAGGACGCAACACGAGCTATCCATCTTTATTAAATCGTAGGATACCACCCACACCAACTGTTTGGGATCTTGGCTTCCCGGTAAACCTCCAGGACATGAAAAAAGTGAGACTCGTATTATTGAAGAAATAGAATTGAAAATTGGGGCCTAATAAAATTTCAGTGGAAGAATATTTTGCAATTTCTTTATTTTTCCAATGAAAGATCTAAAACAAATAGGCCTAGAAAAACACACTCTTTCTAAATTCTATTTTCTAAGTTATTCTAAAAACAAAATATTCTTATACTTTAATTTTGGATATAATTGGCTTTTAAATGTCAAAACGGCTTATCTAGACCCATTGCATTTGTAACGGAAAAATTTAAGTAGTTAATGAGGTTAGATGAGTGGGCGTTGTGGTTAAAACATACTATTAATATTGTACATTTCACGAGCAAAAACTCAATACTTGATTTAGGTTTTTTTTAATGCTATGCTAAGGAAGGACATGCAATTTGCTTTGATGCAATACTTGATTTAAAAAAAACATTTAGGCCTAAGTAACTGGTTTTGTTTCCACGTCCGCAAATACTGCTGCTTAATTAAATGAACAGAAAATAATGCACGGAAACTGTAGCCATGAAGTTTTTAAAATTTATTTTAATTACCTATATGTTCGTCCTGACTTTCCACGCCGTGGTTTTCCAATCGCCCACCTCTGCATCCGGAATCCCTGCTTCTCCACGGCTCCACCCCCTGTTTTGCGGGGACCCGGGCCGAATTCCTGACTCTCCACTCTGCTGTTTCGTTCGGTTTGCTTGCAGTAGTAGCAGCTACGTCTGTTGCGACGGGTCGGATTTTGACAAGTCACCTCGCCGAGTCTCCGGATTCGTTTTCTTGGGATTTTTAAAATTATGTCTTACTATTGATATTCGGTTCTTAATGTTCAACCACCGATGACATGAATTTTCGGCCGTGGGTTCTCTTTATCCAGGATTGACTTCAAGCTTGCTTCAACCCCGAAATCGAAGAAACAATCATACCCCATGTCTCTCCTTGCCCTTGTTTTACTACTTCTTCTATGAACTACGAAACTAGCTAGATGTTCTCCCCGGCCAGTTTTAAACCTAACATGTCCCGAATGCTTTTTCATACAATTAGAGTGAAACATTGAAGTTATTCACTACCCATTGGGGTGGAAGAAGGCGGCCGCGGAGGATTTAAAATACGGATTTTTCCCAAAGGTTTTTGTATAAACATTTATTTTCTGAAAAGTGATGGCGGAGCGGGGAGCACAGTTGCTCCTCTCTCTTTCTTGTCTCACCTTTCTTTATCCGATCGTCGCGGCGAGGCACACCGACAAAGGTAAGCTTTAAATGGACCCCTTTGCTTTTCCAGCTCCTTCCAAGAACTTTATGGTAAAGGTAATTTTGCGGCAACACGAAGGTCAGCTAAGTCGGAAAACTCGTGTCGATTATCACCGCACAACGAGCAATGGAATGCCGTGGCAATCCGTCAGGGGTTGCTTGTAATGTTACGAATGCATGGAAATTAATTGTTGTGATCCGCATTTCTGTAGGTATTTTGAAAGCTGTGTGTAGGGTGGACTATCTGAAAATTATTGATCATTGCACCAATAGTTGTGTCTAACTCCAGATTTCAGTAAACGCATTGGTTCGTATTAGGTGTAATCAAAAATAGTATTTGCTTTATGTGATGTGATTGATGCACATTTCGTTAAAAATCCGCTCACTTTATATGTGTAATTGATAATTACAATTACATTTAAACATTTTGGTGGTTTATATATTCTTACTCCCCGAAGGCTATTTAAACGATTTGAGAATAAATTTCAGTTTTAATATTGGTTTGAACCTGGTTATTTAAATGCAAGACTCAATGGTAAAGTAAATGCTGGGTGGGCAAGATAATAAAATCCGTCAATACAGATTGCTTTACTTACTAATTACAACCAACCTCATAATTACCATTTGTGGCTGCTGGATTTATATCTCTACCCTCTACGAGGTGGTTAATGTGTACGGCGCTTTGAAGAACGTTAGTCTGCTCCAATGAACTCATAATTTTGAAGATTGATACAACTTTACATTGTTAAAGTTTTGTTGATTTCTTAAATGTATCGCATTATATTGGCCGTTTCGTAAATTCGGGGCACGTTTGCATAGTACTACCGTTGAACATTTTCTTTGGATTATTTATGAGCAGTGTTTACGATTTCTCACAGTCCCTGGCGGCTGAACAATGGGTCTTTGAGAGACCATGACCTAAGTCTATGCTCTTATGAGTGTGGTGTTTTAATTCATGTTTTAAAAATAAGGCAGACATATTTTCTTTAAATATTTTCCTCAATTAAACTGTACTGCTATTGTAGACACTATTTCTCCGTCTAGTCAGAAAAGGATTTGAATACTCCTTTGAAATGATTGCATACAATAACCAATTTATTTAGGAGCGATTAAACTTACCGAAAAATTAAGGTGTTGTGTTTAGCAGCAATTTTAAATTGCCTTCGAATATAAAAACGATAATTGTTATGTGTGAACCCCAGGCTGTTCAGGGTTATACCCCTGCGACCTATAATATAGGAAATGTAATGCAATGTGCTTAAGAAATGTCAATGTAAGTGACAGTGCTCTGATGTCATCGCTAATTTGTTAGTTCGAGTAAACATTACCGTCGTGTTTATCACTGTTATCAATTAAAAATAAGTTGTAAAACAGTTTTGTTTTCTTTTTTACTAAGAAGAATATCAAGTGACTTCCAGTCATTCACTAGTTTCGTTCCATGGAACCATCCATCTTCCTTTTCACAGATCAAGAATGACACGTTAAAGTTAGTTGTCCCGTGCAACTGGGAAAACATTTTTCTCTATTTTCCTCCTTAGTTAGGGGAATGATTGGGATTAGACCCTAACAGTGTGGCGGGAAGCTGGTGAGAGCTTCTCGTTGGCCTGAAAAGTGGTTGGGGGGGGGGGGGGGGAGCAGGCTTTGCTGGAGATGAGTACAAAGGACGGGTGGGGGCAGGGTGGGTCAGCTCTGTCTGGAAAGTAATAAAACTGGGAGATTAGGGGGAGAGGGCAGGGGAGTTCCTCTGGGAGACAGGATACTGGATTCCTGGGGATCACAGGGAGACCTACACGTGGAGGCTAAGTTTCAGATTACTAATTGTAAGGTCCCCCTCACTGCCGAAAATGGCTGTTCATTTGAAACACATTTTCCTGGGGCCTTGAAAGTTGCTTGTACAAGACCCGAATCTTCTACCTTAAAGCTACTCTGTGCTCGACCAGCTTAGTTCTTGAAAAAGACTTTGAAATCGTTTCTCGGTTCCATGCGTTTTGAATAAATCGTTTTTGCGGTTTGATCATCGCCCGTCTTTACGTAGTGTGCCTCATAGTGTGTGGTAGGATCGCCAGCAGGCACGCAGAATGAGCATGTGCACCCCCCCCCCCCCACCACCCCCATATTAACCTGACATTTCTGTCTTCTGAATGACACCGTTGGTAAAAAAGCATTTATCATGGCTTATCGCCCTGTAATGAATAGAGTCTTCAGGTCTCCCCCTGTTAAATACCACACTGTAGACATTTGTTGAAGTTCATTCCAGAGAATGATTGGTGGTTATTATGAAGAAAAAAACAGTCGAGCCCTTTCGTACTTGATTTGTGGTAGCTGTAGTCCAGTGCATGTAACTGTTATTCTCACCTGGCTCGCTTTTGGTCACGTGACAGCTAACGTTGACGTGCCTCACAATGGGATATCCAGATGGGGATGATTTAATAAGGCTTCAAGTATGACAGCAGGTTTCTGTTTTTTGTAAAATTACGCCGTTAAGGTACTGTCAGTTTTTTTTTTTAAAGCTGTGTTTTATTAATTTTATTACAATCTGAGTTTAATACATTTTTGACATTCAGTTGACTTGAATTTGAAATAATTTTGATTGCGTAAATCGACTATTTTGAACTTTCATGCTTATGACCAGTTGATGTTTTTTTCTGCAATTATCGGTCTTTGTGTCCCGATTGTTTGACCGATTGAACAATTCAACCATACAGGAGCAAGCAAATTCCTCAATGGAAGTGGAAACGAAACAAACCTTTTTTTGAACCAGCTCCCACTTATGAAATCGGTTGAATGTCTCTAGTGACGACTGGCTTTCTGCATTCCTGTTTCCCCAGTCGGGAGAAGCAGGCACACCTGAGCTCCGGAAGTCTGTCGGCAGTAAAGTGAGACTAACTGTGGAGTCCTCCTATAGTGAATTCTCTCTCTGGCGTCATGCTCTTTATAATGATTAATTTGTGTACTGAGTTAACTAATAATTGCCTAATGACTCCTTCCAGTTATAAGGGAATGATTGTGTGTTTTGCCAAGAGGCTGATTAATCAACCGGCCTTATTAAAATCCAGTGTTGATGTGTGTAGCGTCCTACTTCCTGTTGTGTGGAGACAATAGTCCCCAAAGGTATTAAAATTACAGTGATGTATATAAAGCTCAGAATGTTTCCTATATAACCTGACAGGGTTCACAAAGTGTGCCAAAATTGGGCATGTTTGTTTAGTGGCGGTTTTATGTAGGGTGGGCGTGCGGTATTTAATTCATATCAAATTCATAACTATGATAAGTATTCTACTATAGCCAATTGCATTTGTTGTAGAACAGAAAGCAATGTTGTTGCTTTAACATATCCTTTAAATGTCATCTCTTTTAGTGTGTTTAATTCTTTTCTGACGGGGATCACTATGAGTACCAGTTTCAGAAGAGAAATTCTTGTTATTAATTCTGATGGGGTGTTAGCCTGTGGCTACACGCTAAACTGGCATGGAATCCAAAGAGAATCTGAATATGGAAATGATATATCCTGACTGACTGATAGCTGAAGTAAAGCAATGCAGAAACCGTCAGAGATTTAGATTATTCATTTAGCTCATACTAATGATAATGAATAATGTGGGTATTATTGGGCGCTTGTCAAAACTGAGATTGTTTTCCCCGACACTCAGTATTCATTAAAAAACAAAAGTCCTTGGGGCTGGATTGATGTGCGTATCATCTGCTTATTCTTCTCGCTGTCACTCACGGTGGGAAATGTTAGCGGAGCAGATTATCCAGATTAGTGCCAGAAAACGGAAACAGTGACATCCCAGACATGGCAGTCGAGTAGACGTGGGCATGTTAACGCAGAGAATTCGCGCCATTGTTCTCCCGGAGAGCTGTTTACTAAACCTTGTCCCTTCTGACTCTGAATGTGTAGTGGCGGCTAAGTCGGAAGATGTAATTAATGAAATCGTGTTTGTGTTTCGGCTCCCCCCCTCCCCCCCCCCCCCGTTTTAAAAATGATTATTTCTGTCCCAGTCTTTTCCACCTCTGACTTTTCCTCAAAGGGGGATGCTCATCAGACCCTCAAACGAAATCCGGTCCCGTTCAGCCATGGAAATACCGTTTACGCAATCGCGCTTGTTCCGACTATTTCTGCGTTTTTCTGCGGTTTGTTTAGAGTATAAAGTCATTTGTGGAGCTGGTGGACTGTCTCATGACACCTTAGACTTTACGTACAATCCACCCACTTCCTGTCGCTAGTTTTTACACCTGTTCCTTTTTAAGGTCCTGATATGACGCAGGCGAGAGTTAGAGGTGGGTGACGGCGGGGCCGGTCAGTGTGCGGTAATGCACAGGTCTGTGTCCAGGCCTGCAGTGTCGAGCTGAAAGAGTGGTTGAGACATGGGCCCCCCCGGTTCCCATCGGCGGGAGTTCAGCGCGTAAGAGGTAGCTGGTGGAACAGAGTCCTCCTGTAGGCCTGCGTCAGCCCGGGGGAACAAGTGTTGGCTGACATAACTCCCCACTGGGGACAGCGTGGGGAACAGCTCCCCTGCACATTTTTAGGTTTAGGTTTAAGTTCTGCTTATCTTATCGCTGCTGAGGCATCACATTAACAATGCATCAGTGCCATCCTGATGTCAGCAGTATCGGAGCACGGCCCATTTAGGGGGCCAATTGGCCAATTAAAAACCCATGGATTATCAGTTCTCTTTTAAAATGGCATGCGGTGTGCTTCTGGCTTATTGCGCTGGTAGTCCTTCCTCCCATATCCGTAAGTATTGAACTCTGCCCGTGCTGTCAAAGTGGAGAGAAATTGGATCGTGTCAGCTTAAATTGGCTGCTACTGAGTTATGTGGATAAGGGCCCTCTCTGCATTAACCGGCTGAGAATGGTAATTCTGGCACCCATTTTAGGGGATACTGAGGATTTTTGCTTGTATTTTGTTTCCAATCATTTTATGCCAGGTTGGCCCTTGGAGGGAAGGTGAGAATATGATCTCACCTTTGATTTGAATGAACATGCTGCGTGCTTAATCGTAGGCCGGCCCGAGTAGCCAATCACAAAGTTGCATTTGGACCACGTTTTTGTATGCAAAACAAAATTTCTTCAAATATGGGCAGTGGCTTTAATTTATTTTTGGTTCACCTCTCTTTATTGTTTGAATACTGTTTTAACATGGTCTTTTTAATTAGTTGCCTTTTCAGCAGTGAAACACGCTCAAAGCGCCATGTCTGACTCTGCAGGGGGTTCCCCCGTTGCCTACTGACAGGTTTCCGTGCCGCCGTTTAGGCTCTGACGTGCGTAATAAGGGCTTTCCCAGGTGTCTTTGTGTCCTGTGCCAGCGCTGGCTGCTGGAAAGGACGGCGCGCGCGGTCCAACAGGAAACCGGAGTGGTGGAGGTTTCACTACGCACCTGCCGGGGCTTCAGGATCGGAGCTAAGCGGGCGCGTTGGCCTGTGATTCTGTATGTCTGCGATTGTAGCATTTCAATGGTAAACAATAGAACGGATTGGTTTTTTCATTAAACTTTCCGCTTTCTTTTCCTATTTGAAGTATTGTTAGGAAACTGAATTATGGGCAAAATATCCCTCTTAAATTATAGGAAGGAAAGTAGAACTGCCACTCGGAAACTTTAATTTAATTAATTAACTTAATTAGACTCCTGTAATTCCTGTTTGCTTATTCCTAAATTTGTTTGCTTTTTGTCATTGTTGGGCGCAATGAGTGCTTGTGTTCAGGTCTAGTGCTCAGCTAGTGTGTTCTTAAAGAGCGCAGTGGGTTCTGGACAAGTAGGTTTGTTAAGAAGAGTAAATGCGGAACTGTCGGTCATGCAGATCTGGGGGCATTACTGGTTTCCATTTGTAATATGAACCCGATTTGATGTGACCCAATTTGTAAATAAGAACTCTTTTGATGGGTTTCCGGCTTTCTGTCTCTCAACACGAGGGCAGAGCGATGACCTAGTTACTTCCCCCAAACTATCTCCTGTCTCCTCGGATCTGCGGTTTCCCCCGAACCATCTCCCGTGGTTTCGGTTCTACCTGCAATTTCCCCCGAATCATCTCCCGTCTCCCGTGGTCTCGGTTCTGCGGTTTCCCCCGAACCGTCTCCCGTCGCCTCGGTTCTGCCTGCGGTTTCCCCCGAACCGTCTCGGATCGGCGGTTTCCCCCGCTTCTGGTCTGGCAAACCCTCGGCCAGCGCGTGCCCACCTGCGTCGCACCTGGATGCCTCTCCACCCCCCCTGTCAAACGGCTGTTCTGGGTGTGGGCTGTGGGTGAAGTCACAGAGGGAGGGTTGTTGGAGGCGCTCCCACACGCTTCCAGACGACTGGTTTGCAGCCTGTGGCTCTTGGCAGCCCAAGACACTGAGAGTACTGTGCTCTCCTTCAACTGCAGGCCCCTGCTCAGAAAGAGTCTCTTTGACTTGCGCACACCCAACCCCAAACATTTTTCTCTACCTCCCCTGAGTTAGACCCACACGTAAAAACAGTTCTGCGAGATTATTTTGCCCGTGGTAGGTCCTTTCCTGGCATGCCCGGTGGCTAGAAAGGTGGCCGCCGTGCCGTGGTCTCTTCATTGTACAGCGGCTGAGGGATATGTCCAGCTCGGGGCCAGGCCCTGGTTTTCCCTTCGTTGGAAATGCTGATGTGTGCTGCTAAAAACCACCTGTGGGAGAGGCCTGCCTGCCTTGAACTAGGTGTGTGCAGGGCTGTGTGCAGGGCTCTGTACTGGGTGTGTACAGGGCTGTGTACTGGGTGTGTGCAGGGCTGTGTACTGGCTCTGTACTGGGTGTGTGCAGGGCTGTGTACTGGGTGTGTGCAGGGCTGTGTACTGGCTCTGTACTGGGTTTGTGGAGGGCTGTGTACTGTGCAATGCAGGGCTATTGAGTTGGGCAGTGAGCAGTCTGGGCCCGCTGCTGCTTGTTTATTTAGGGATTGGTAGTTCCACTTCCCTTCTGAATTAGAACTTGCTTTCATACCCGGCCCTATTTCCCCCTATGATACGTGCCTCATTCATTTGAGTCTGGCTTCAAATTTAGCGTTGACAAATTCCTCTGCGGTAGCTGGAGCGAGTTCAAAGCATTTCTTAAAACATGAAAAGTCCATAAAACTAACCAGAAATGGTTGGTGCACGATCGGCCAGTTTTTCCTCCCCCCTTGTCTGTAGTTATTTCCTGAGCCTACCACTGGCATTCCATAGGCCTTGACTTGATGTTAACCTCTTAATATATTTGTTTTAACGACAACCGGGCTGAAAAGTGATCCGTTTTTTAAGGGTGCCGATTGTCCCCAGTGCACCTTTTTGATGGTCTTGTGTGCGATCAGCATCTCGGATGCAGAACCCTGGCACAGATGTGACCATCGTCAAGTTTCCCAGCTCCGGAACCTGCGCGGCAGCGAGCGATGCAAACCAGCCTCTTCGGTTCCCTCTCGTCCCCGAGGCTCTGACCCCTGAACTGTGACCTGTGACCCCTGCCTGGAATGAGGCGGTCGCTGGGGGCGGGGCAGAGGGGAGAGGAGCCAGCAGGGACAACTGTGGAATAACTGTGGAGCCTGGGACTCCCGGGATGTCCCGTGTGTGAGGGTGCAGGATCGAGGGGGGGTGCTGCCAAGCGCAATCCTAACTGGGCAACCTCTGCACACGCACAACGGAGGACGTGTCAATACACAAAGAGTCTGGAACTTACGGTGGGCTCGGTTTTAGTTATTGAGCAGGCCCGCCGTGTTAGTCTTCATTGAAGGCTTGCATTATTCAAGTTCTACGTTTAACGCCAGCTTGGGTTAGTTTTACTTACGTCTGGAAAATGTGCTAATCATTCCCTGAGTGAAAAACAGACGGAGGCAGAATTACTGGGGTACCTCCAAGCCTAAGGGGGGGGGGGAGAGGCCTTTGAGTTATAGGCTGTGTGTGGGTCTGTGCCGTCTTGCTCCGCCGTGGGAGAAAAGGCGTTGAGAGGTGTTCCCCCGGCATGCCTCTGCCGCTCCCAGGGCACAGATTCCGTATGAGCCGCTCCGTTCGTGGCCCCGGGCGGGGCAGCGCTCCTCTGTCGCGCCGGTGGCATCACGCTGGCCCTCTGAAAAAGGGGGTGGGAGTCAAGGGTTCAAGTGCTCCCTGGGGGCTAATCTTCAGATGCGTAGTCACAGCACGGCCCTGCTCGGGAGGCTGATGCTGGCAGAGGTGGTAATGAGCGTCCCGGGAGAGCCAGTCTCTGCCAACCTCAACCCGGCGGGTGGCGTTTCCGCACCTCTTCCGAGCGGGCCGACCCTCTTCACGTTCCATTGTTTACAGGAGAGCTGTATGTTCATAATCCCGTTTTTTTCTAAATGCGAATTCAGTGCATTATTGGCTACCGTTATTGGCTTGTTTTTAATTCAGTGTTGGGCTGGGGAATGCTGTGATTGGCTTACATTTCGCCCAGCATTTCAGAACGTTTTCCTGTATACCCTGTTCTTGGCGGAACCTGTCCGGCCATAACAAAGGGACTGGGAAACTACAGAAGGGGTGCTACAAAAAGGGGAATTGGGGGGAGTCTCTCTTCCAGTCCGCAGCCTCTCGACTCGGGTTTAAGGGTCTTGTACAAGGGTGACACGCAGATGTTTGGGAAGCAATGCCCAGAGATTGTCTTCAGTATCACTCTCAAAGGGTTCATCTGTTATCCGTCCGCTTAGCTGTGGTGGCAAAGCTCTCTGTAAGCCTAGATCAGACCCCACGGAACCGCCACCAGTCGCGTTTCACTTGTTTTTCGGGAAGCGCGTCTTGCGGTCGGATTGCCGGCGGCAATATCTCATTTACAATGCTTTATGGTATATGTACTTTTTATTAACCAAAAGGCTACTGATTTTACGAGTAGATGACGTGTTGATTATTCAAATCCACTGTGGTACTAAGTGGTACACAACTAGGTCCCTTTTCCAAAGTGAGTTTCATTTATCCGGATTTTTAAAGTATCTGGTTTAACGTGTGAGTAAAGGCGCCTGTTTCACGTTAATCCGGAATACGCAGAACTTCAGCAGTTGGGTCCCTTTTCCCTGAGATATTCCAGGCGGGGAGCGTCGTCGGGGTGAGAAGGTGAGAACTGTCGAACGCTACACGTTTGGCATCGTTTCTGTGTTTTGGAAATGGTAGTTAATGGTTAAAAAAAGAAAGAACTGCTTGAGAATTGCATCCGCTTTCCTCTGTTATTTATAGGAGACGCACTTTGGAAGCATCTGAGTGCCATCAGCCGTAAACCACGGTTAAGGCATTACTTTAGAATTACTGCCCCTAATTGAAGAGTGGCTAAGTGATTTAAGGTGTTGGGTTTATAGGGCCCCTGCGAGTTGCTGTGGCCCTCCTCTCAGACTGCCCCTGCGGCCTCAAGTTCCAATTTGAATTTCAATCAGCTCCGGATGTATTGTTGTGAGCATATGTTTATTTGAAGGGGGCGGGGGGAGGTTTGGCGTGACCGATGGGGGCTCATTTGGGGCTCGTTTGTGTCTTCTCTCTTCCCAGGGGGGATGTGTTTAACTGCAGCTCCCTTCGGGCCTGGTCCGGTCTATTCTTTCTGCTTCGCCACAACCCCCGCCCCCCACACAGGCCTCAATACCAGACCCCAGCCCACGTCCTCCCCACACAGGTCTCAGAGCAGAGCCTGCAATACCAGACCCCAGCCCACGTCCTCCCCACACAGGTCTCAGAGCAGAGCCTGCAATACCAGACCCCAGCCCACGT
>JAOVYW010006446.1:0-11514 GCA_025775045.1 Hiodon tergisus
ATTCCTGTTTGTTGGAATTGGTAAACAACTGGTTTTATTGCAGTTCCAGCAACAGAGTACCTTCCAAACCATAACATGATTCCATCAGATAACCCATCATCCCACCATATAATTTGCACATCAAACCATGTTTATTGTTGTCTAACCTTTTACCCCACCATATAATTGCCCACCAAACCATGTTTATTGCAGTCACCACATTTCGTCAGATGAGTAATTAAACCAGTGGAACCACCATAGTATCAGTGATTCCAATAGAGGCTAATCTGTCAAGGAGGATGTTATGAGAGACGGTGTCAAAGACCGCACTCAGATCAAGGCGGATGAGAATAGTTAATAGTCTGGAGTCAGCTGCCATGAGAAGATCATTAGTGATTTTTACCAATGCTGTTTTGGTGCTATGGCAAGGGCAGAAACCAGATTGGAATTGTTCATAAAGGTTATTGTCAGACAGATGTGCATGAACCTGAGATGCAACTGTTTTTTTCGAGGATTTTAGAGGATCTAAATGTAGGTTAGAAATAGGGCGGAAGTTGTTGAAATTGTTGGGGTCTGCACCAGGTTTCTTAAGTATAGGAGTTATTGCAAATGATTTGAGAGATAAGGGAACAATACCAGAGGTGAGAGAGGAATGAATAATGACAGTTATTAGAGAGGAGAGAGAGGGTAAGCAGGCTTTTACCAAGATTGCAGGAAGAGGGTCAAGTTGGGTCAAGGTAGTTTTCAGAATATGGTCAGATATTTCAACAGCAGATGGAACTATTAATGAGAAAATGAAGCTGAGAAACCTGAAAGAGACAGACTGTAGAAGGTATTAGGAGTCAGTTGCAGGTGGATCTTATGTACTTTGGCATTGAAAAATGACATTAGGGAGTTACAATAAGAAATTGAATACAGATGAGGTGCAAGAGAGTCTGGTGGTTGTGGTATGTTGTTAACCATGGAGAACAGGGCCCTAGTGTTTCCTTCCTCTGAACTGATTATACCTGCATAATAAATGAATTTGGCTGTAGAAAGAGCGTCCTTGTAATTCAAAATATGGTTTGTGTACATTTCTTTGTGAACAACGAGTCCGGTTTTCTTGTAAAAGTATTTGTGGTGTTCCAAGCAACGACCTTTTACTTTGAGCTGGTGTAGCTCAGATGTAAACCATGGGGCAGAATGGGTAAAGGAAACAGTCCAGGTTTTTAAAGGAGCCGGAGAATTTAGGATACCATGTAAGCCATGTAATGAGAAACCAGTTCATCGGGAGTGGATAAACTGTTTATACTGGGGAGGGAGTCAATATCATTAGAGAGAACGTTTAAGTTAACGTCCTTAATATTGCGAAATGAAATGACACGTGGCAGTTTTGTTTTGGACGGTGTTAAATTAACATTAAAAGATATTAGCATGTGATCAGAAATAGGAAGATCAGCTGCAGTACAACCACGAGGAGTGACACCAGAGCAGCATATCAAGTCCAAAACATGACCTTTGGAGTGAGTGGGAAAATTAACATGTTACTCCAGTCCAAAGCTGTCCAAGCAAGATGACAAATCCCTTGTGCAAGCATTATTGGCATTGTCCATATGTATATTAATGTCCTGCAGTAATATTATGTTAGAGGAAAGTGAGCAGATATTGGTAAGAAAAGTAGCAAATTCATTTATAAAGTCATTATTGGGCTTAGGTGGACAATTAACAGTGGCCACTATAGTAGGAGTAGGCCCATTCAGTTGTAGGGCAATGGATTCAAACTAAATGTGAGCAGGCACAGAAACAGGTAAAACTTTCAACTTCTCACGATATATTATGGCGAGACCTCCCCCTCTGCCTGAGTCGCGGGGTTGACAGATGTAAACAAACCCAGGAGGAGTAGATTCATTCAGCTGTGAAAAATCGTTAAGTTGTTGCCATGTTTCAGTCAAACAAAGAAAATCAAACTTACGCTCGCACAGAAGATCCTGGAGGAGAGGACCCTTGCCCAGAAGAGCGCGGATGTTGAATAATCTGACATAATGAAGCTGACATTATTGTGGTCATGATGGACGGTGGCGTTAGCCGATCTGGCTAGGCTGCCTATGACACTATGGCCAACTTTCCATCTGGAGCTTTTTGGGATGTGATGAGTTGAAGACCAGATGGATTGTGTTAGTTTGTAGTCGTCGATGTGAAAACTTTGTTGGGATCCACGGTGGATATACTTCCTACGAGCAAACAAACAACGATGCAATGGTGAATCAAACAGGTGGAAGCATAGTTGCAGGAGCTCAGCAGCTGTATATTGGAGTACCACTGTCGTTGGATTGAGTATGAAAGACAGGGCAGTCCAGGCGAGCACGAACCATAAAAATAACTTATTAATCCACATTGTTGCTGTTGCTGGTGATGAGCCAGAGGGCAGGTTATCCGCGCTAGCGTTCACTTTCCCATGTACTGCCAATATTATGTAAGAACTCCTGTAAGTTGCTTCTTGAACCCTTACTTCCAACTGTTTCTGCTCCTTTAACTAACTGTTTAATTTTAAAACATGATGGTATGACTGTAAATTTGGTTGTTAGGTACAGTCGCTTGTACAGTGCCTCAAGTTTCCAACATTCTTCTTTAACCACTGTCCACAAACTTTTCTTCTGATATGAAACGTACATTTAATTTATAAATTCAAAACTTTCCCTTAGGTCTGAGTTAACCGAGGACAATACACATTGTTCAGACAAGGCACAGCCTATGTCCTTCAGCAATCCCCTAGACCTAGTTTCCGTTATACAATTCAGGTGATTTAAAAGAGTGTTATCTGCATCAAGGTTTCTAATCAGGTGATTACTAAACATCAATCAATTTTTCAGAAATCTTCTCATTAGCTGTATCTCAACTGACCGCTGATTTGATGGTTGATTTCCAAAAATTCCATACCTTTTAAAACTGACCAGCCAAAATGAATAGATAGGGCCATAGTTAACGATGCATTCTAGTATGTGTCCATGTAAATGCATGTTTGGTGTAACATACTCAGGACCATAGAGAACCTGAAATGCATGTAAGAAGGCTTCATATCTGCGGTGCAGACAGCTGTATTGAGCCCACTACAGGGGCTGTGCCTCCAGCACACCTAAGGATAACGGTGACTGTACAGTCAATCCCAACAGTGTCCCTGGGCTTTACAACAGGAGTGCAGACCGCTATATTGAGCCCACTAGAGGGGCGGATAAGATGTCTCCCCCCCCGCAGTGTCTGTAGGCTGTGCTGTGGCGGTCCAGAAAACAATATTGACCCAACTTGAGGGGCTTTTTGTAGTTTGCACCTCCAGTGCGCCTAGGGATAAACGGTGACTGCATCGTCAACCCCATCGGTGACCCTGGGCTTCATAGCTGCGGTGCAGGCAGCTGTATTGAACCTACTACAGGGGCTGTTTCGCAGTCTGCTCCTGCAAAGCCACTAAGGACAACCATGACTGCAGAGTCAACCCCTTTGGTGTGATTGGGCAGCTCAGCAGTTGTGCAGACAGCAATTTTGAGCCCACTTGAGGAGCTGTATTGCAGTCTGCACCTCCACTGCACCAAGGGATAATGGTGACTGCATCGTCAACCCCATCGGTGTCCCTGAGCTTCACACCAGCTGTGCGGACAGCTATATCCAGCATAGTGGAGGGGCTTTTGCTTAGTTAGCCCTTGCAGTGCTCCTTGGGATGACGGGAACTGCATAGTCAACCCCTGTGGAGTTCCTGGGCTGCACAATGGCTATGCAGACAACTACATTGAGCCCACTAGAGGGGCTGTAAAGCTGTCTGTTCCTAAAATGCCCCTTTGGATAACAGCAACTGCACATTAATTAATTAATTAATTTTTGGAACTATTGTTTTTTAATTTATTTTAGAAAACAAAGCGATGTCATTGAACATAGAACAAATGAATACAAACTAACATCGGGAGCTCTAAAACTAGATGGGGAAAAAATTATTAAATAATAAAAACAAAAAATTTGAAGGGGGGCAGGACCTAATTAAAATAAACTTTAAAAAGATCTGTCCATGTATGGTGGTTCAAAGGATAAAATGTTAGCTGATGGAATGTTGTCACTGCAATAAACATGGTCTGGTGTGCAATTATATGGTGGGTTAATAGGTTAGCTGATGGAATGATGTCACAGCAAAAAACATGGTCTGGTGTGCAATTCATGTTATAACCACAATAAACATGGTTTGTAAGGCACTCTGTTGCTGGAACTGCAATAAAACCACAGTTGTTTACCAATTCCAATAAATAGAAATTGGGTGAATGCGGAACTACCTAGGGCCAGGGAGGTAACCACAATGGTTTCCCTGAGAGTCAACTGTGACAGGAGGGTAAAAGCTGTGACCAAGAGGAAGCAGTAAAACATTGTGGTGATGCTGTGGCTACCTCCCACTAAAGGAAGGGCGGGTATGTTTGAAACTGTATCAAAGCTGGGTTGTCCTGCCAATAAGAGCCTACATGTCTGAAGGCTGATATTCAATTAGGAGTCATCTCTGAGAAGGAGCAGTCAGGGACTCAGCAGCACTTTCACACCAATCACATCAGAAAGGACAGTGGACACATATTTCTATAAGCCTACAATTTCAGGACATTCCCAGAACATGAGTAAATAAGTTGAGTCATTTATGGCAGAGAGGATCTGAAGCAAACTTCATCCGGAATTGTAGTTTATAATCTATGTGCTAGTTTAAAGTGAATTGGCTGGTGTGCTAGATTTTTTGAAGATGAAAGGACCGCTTCCCAATCAGGACCACTGCCCAGTTTGTCAAGCTCTCCATCCCATATTAAGATTACTGGGAAGAATCTATTTTAAAAAGAAAGAAGAATTGATATAAAGAGACTAAATCTCTTGAGGTGCCTGTTGAAGCAAGTATATTAGAGACAGGATGGACTGGTAACTGAGTCCTATGATACCCAATAGGTGCAAAGGGCTGAACAGAGTCTGAGGTATATGAAATAGGTAAAACCAGGGAGTGAGGTCAATAAATATATTTATATATTTAACCTCACACTCCAATGATAAAATGCAAGTGTCAAACTCAGTAGTGGCTCGGTACAAATTTAACAAAAAACACAGACAATGGTGCATATGAAGAAATTTAACTTACAGTACCACATGTCAGTCTTCCAACAACGTGCGCAGCAAAACGCAATCCCAAGATTCCACAGCCAACCCTGAGAAATGTGATAAACAGTCTATTTAATTAAACTATATTATGTATGTCAGCTGCTACTAGTTATTAAGATGAGTGTCGGCTGTGCTTTGACCAGCTTTAACCATCCGTGATCTAATGTTGTCCATTTAACAAAAATCCATTTATACTGTATAACTACTATACTGAAATATGCATTTTGTCAAAGATTAATTTGCAAAACAAGTTTACCAGCGATGATTCTCATCGGCAAGCCTCCTGCTAAACGTGCTAGATACAGCAGCTCCCTGCGACAGCGCTTTCAGTGTGGTTTGACACGCGTGACCGTGATGCATTCAACTGTTAAACTCCAGCGCTATTTTGCTACCATCTTTTTCATAATATCCGTCAAGGTAGTATTTACCCACCATCATCTCACCGTGGGTCAGAGCATAATATATGTCTACATTTCTGCTTTTCTTGACAAATTCAAGCCATTCGATTTGAATACGCCTTGTGTTGATTGATGTATGCGTTGTTGTGTGTCAGGGCGAGTGTGTCGCGGGGAGAAAACGTGTCTTGTAGACAGCCATACAGCAGGACTCCAGCGTAGTGTGGCTAAATGGTTTGAGCCCTGTGTATTCAATGAACTCAGTGGGGTATTTTAAACAAGCCTCTCCTAGCAGGACGACGTCATTAGGTGTACAGTTCTTTCTGTCAAAGACACCTTCTGCATCTTCATTGTCCCACTCGTCAAATTCGCCCTTGTCCTTATCCAACATGGACTCATAACCATAGTAATGTTTGTCTGGATAAGGACCTCGGTAGTTGTAGTTTTCCTGCTTGTTAAATTTGTGTGGGAAGTGCCCTTTCTCCACAGTGGTCAGATTTAATGCCACGGATGTTTTAGCAAGACGCATGGGGATGAATGAGAATAAGATTGTCAAACCCCGCAGCGTTGTGCGCCAGCCATGTATAACAAACATACATCTAAACCTGCTCAAAGGTTTTTCAATACAGTCTGGCCCTTCAGCTGTAAACTCTTCACCGTTAAAAGTAATGGCACAGACAAAGTTGGCATTGTGCTTGCCATTTTCGAATCGTGTCTCAAAGTAAAAGAAAATGTACTTGTTATCTGTTTTCTTCACGGGTGTAGGTTGGATGTAACAACTATGTTCTGAATCTACAGACAACTCTTCACTACTCTGCACTACTCTTCTGTTGTACCGTAAAACCAACGCATGTATGTATATCTGTAGCCACCTTCGTTAATGAGCGCTCTGACGCTTGTGGGTTCAAATAATGTGCTAGACAGACTGCAAAACATAGATGGTTTGAAACGTTAGAAGGACACGAATAAGTTAATTTTGTTCTTGCTAATCACTTCATTATGCGCAAGGGCACACAGTTTTCTATATGCACACCCTTCCTACTCCTTGTTATAGCAACTGTTAGCTCCAAACCTTCATCAACCATGATTTGCGTGTTGCTCTGCACAACTCGTTCAATGGCATCCAAGAAACGTTCAACTCCATGACCATTTTCTGGAGACAACATTGTGTACACATCCGTGGTTAGACTGGCCCCTCTCAATGTGATGTTGGAAACACCATTTTCCCACATCTAACAGAGCATTAATGATTCAGAGACTGTGGTTGAAATCAACAATAGACTGTTAGGATCCGTCATCTACCGTATCTTACCTATTGTGCTTAGATGGTCGCGACATTGCGATATCTGTTCGGACATGTGCTACTCAGTGACTCACAACAAAATGTTTTACCATTTAAACAAATGTGTTCAGACATCAAAATCATAAAAGTACAACAAAACAGATTAGCAGTCACCTTCACATAAGTCAGCACAAGCTCTACACTAAGACCGTCAACCCTGGGAAATTTTTGAAAGCCGTTAAAACATCGGACGGAGCACCCCAATCCACTTTACAGAATTTAAAAACTTCATTTAATAATGCAAGTCTGATTACTAACTGTTCTGGCCAACTCCTGACGTCTACCTTCCAATCTCTGATTGGCCTCAGCCAATGTCCTCAAAACACTCTTTATTTCATCCACATTCTCCATCAGCTTCTCAACAGACTTGCATTGCCTCTCCAATACAGACATGTTTTTCTCAAAACTGTCAGAATAATGATGGAGTTCACCTATAACGGTGTTGCAATCATCTACAATGTTCAAACAGGTTCGATTGTACCTTAGAAGACAATCTGCGTGATCTGGGTTGTCGGCCAATCTAACCATGTTTGCAATGTCTTTAACATTCTCCAAAGATCGATCACTCACACTCACAGATCTGGGTAGAAATGCATCATTGTTCTCTGGCAAGTCCGTTTATAGATCCCCAGAGTCCGCTTCACCCCAGATTTGAATTTGTGAATCAGTCCAATCTTCAAGCCAATCCAAATTTGCAAATCAGTGACAGATTGGTCACACAATAATGGCTTCATGATATCGCCAGACTCTGAAATGTATAATAAACATATTTAATCAACGACAAATAAAAACATTTACAGACTATAGTCAAAATGTTATTTCTTTCACAGACACAAATGATAAGCCAATACTAACCTAGTAAGTCGAATCCTACAATTTCACAGATTGTCTTAATGGTATCACATTCATCAACACCTACCAAGTAAATTGGACTCCTGTTAAAACAAATCAGACATTACGCTAGAAACAGATTGTATTTAAATACAATTCTAAAAACAAATCAAATATAAGAAAAATAAATGAACTCACTCAAAGTGAAAGAATCCATCCTGGTCTTCTCAAGATAATCTTACCAACAGGGCCAGTCAATAATTAACTCTCTATCCCCCAAAAACTCTTTATACCATGGTAGGGGACATGCAGTGGTTTCATAAATTGTACAGACAGACACATGTCAACCAACCTGGCTGAGGGGAGTGAGGGACATAAATCCCGCAGTCAGACACAGCGCCCCCATCGCGCCATTTGAAAATGCCACATGGTCTAGCAATTTGACCCCTAGTATGGGAAGTTAGCTTTTTTTTTTACACACACAAAAAAAGACAATGTTCCTCTCTATCAATATACGAATTTAAGTTCACACTTTGTTTAACACTTTGTTTAATTTGTTTAACTTTTCCAAGCCAACAGTCCACTGTGTCAAAAACAGATTGTTCACAACGTAAATCAACAAGTTTTTCCCTGATTTCTCTCAATTTCTCTCAAATGTAGGGCTCTTCTTCCAGTTCTTAGACAATAGTTTCCACAGATTTTTAGGACTGTTCAAGACATGCCCTGATACAATATACACAAACCCCCCTCCCTCCCCACAGTCAAACTGACCTAGTTTGAGGGTGGGGGGATTAGGATAGGATGGGGAAATGCAGAGGTGTCATTAAAAACTCACAAACAGACTCAGGGGCTCCTCAGTCAGCTAAGCTGGCAGAGGGGGATGAGGGTCTTAAAGCACTCAGATAGAAGCAGGGTCTGTAAACTGGCCTGTCAATCAAACATGGGTCATTAATCACTTAAAGTGATTAAGACATAAAGTGTAGGATATAAATTTCTGATGAGCTAGTCAGGCTAATGGTGGAAAAAGGTAATGAATGTCCAGGGCCGGCTGGAGAGAAGGACAAAGGTCACGCACCCATAAGAGAGCAAAGAGAGTAAAAAAGGGAAGGGTCCAAAGGCAAGGTTCGATTCAAGGATAGAAAAAGAGATGAGAAGGAAGATGATTATGAGGCAGAAAGCGAAACTAAATCTTGAGAACTAGAGAATTTTAGTAGACAGACAGGACAATTTGAATGGCAGAACCTGAAGGTGAAAATAAGAAGTGAAAGTGAGAAAGAATGCGAGACAGTGAAAGGGAAGGTGTAGCAGCAGTCAGTAGGCGGAGTCAGATAGTTAGGAGAAACCCCCAAAGATATGCAAAACTTAGCTACAGAAATGGAGAAAGCTCTATGGGAGGAAAAGGGGGTGAAAAAAGGAGAGGATTATATGGGGAGAAATAGCGAAGGCCTACTAAGTGCCCCCACCCCTCTACTAACCCTACAAATCAGCAAAGCACATTGCATGGATCATTGTGCGCAAGGAGAGGTTAAAGAGCCAAAAGAACTAGTTTCAAATACAATAATAATTGGACAGGAAGGAGCGGTGTTGGGAGTGGAGAGAAAGGTGATGAGTGGTTTCAGGTGGAAGGGGCGGAGCCACGTATTTCACTAAAAGTGAATCAGGGATACAGACCCAAAGATTTGGGCCCGATGGTAAAGCGAGTAAAAGAAACAAAATGTGTCAAAACAGATAACCTAGTGTGGCTGTTGGAGGACGGGACAATGATGAAAATATTTGCAGACACACTGATGAAGAGGGTAAGGATCCCTAAAATAGGGGAGGTAGAGGAAGGAAAAAGTGAGAAAGAAAAACTGTTTTTGGAGGCACTTGCCAGAGCAGTTGTGGTCACAATAGGGCATTGACGTAGGGAGCGCAAGGTCAGCCAACCTATTTTTAGAAATAAAATTGAAACCAGGGTGTAAGGGTCCCTACATGCAAGTAATTGGTATGCATAGAACGATATTTGAACAGGAAAAGAAGAAGGAGCAGGAGAATCCAGAGGAAAGCCACCATCTGAAACCCAGAGAACTGGCGCAAGTGAGCCATCAGATGATGCCGTTGCAGCTGCCCCCGGCTGAAGGAGTACCCCTGATAACGGACGAGGAAGCAGCAGAACTAAGAGAGGAGTTCAATAATGTCCCGGTAACCGATGGTTGGAGGTCCTGTCCCGCCTATGCTCAACACAGCAACCACGACGGAATAAAGGAACTGTGTATAAAAAGTAGACTGTACAGAGAGTGAAGATCTTTTTTCTCCCTCTAAAAAGAATGTGGGAGTTTTTGGTCTCACAACCCAGGGTTTCTAGTGAATTTGGGATAAGGAAGCAGTCGTAGTCATTCTGTGCGTTGATATAAAGATGTGCATGCTTATTTGCTCTGCTCACCTTACTAAAATTTGGCTAGTAATATGTGTGTTATGCTTTGATATGATGTGTTTTTTCTAGGAGAGTCTAAGGAGGGGAAGGGGGAATGCATGATTATGAGAGACCTGGGGGTCTGGGTTAATGGGTTAGCTGATGGAATGTTGTCACTGCAATAAACATAGTCTGGTGTGCAATTATATGCTGGCTTGATAGGTTATCTGATGGATTGTTGTAACTACAATAAACATGGTTTGGAAGGCACTCTGTTGCTGGAAGTGCAACCAAACCACAGTTTTTTACCAATTCCAATAAACAGGAATTGGGTGAAGGCGGAACTACCTAGGGCCAGGGAGGTAACCACAATGGTTTCCATGAGAGCCAATTAAGACAGGAGGGTAAAAGCTGTGACCCAATAGGATAAAAGCTGTTACCAATAGGGGGTAGTAAACATTGTGGTGATGCTGTGGCCACCTCCCAATAAAGGAAGGGCGGGTATGTTTGAATTGTATAAAACCTGGTGTTCCGCAGACAACGGCTTTTGTTGTGTTTACATAAAAAAAGTCTTACTTTCCTGAGGAACCAAGTCTTTGTCTCCTAACTACAGTTTCAACGAAAAAGAGTAAAACAATCATTGTTTGTCGAATTGGAAACCACAACACCACCAGCAGAGAAAGAGGGTCAACAAGTTCCCATGGAAGCTTAAAAGCTTGACGGGAACCAACAATACCACTCACCGAACCAATGAAAAAACTGGACTGAGCCCACATGAGGTCATCACAGGACGACCTATGGTGGAGCAAGGAGCACCAGATTTGTGAAAAGCAGATGTACACTTGATGTCTGTCTCTCCCTCTCAGACGCCATCTCCAAAGCCCACTAACAGGTCTGGGTGATGTGGGAGCCATCTGCAGACGGAGGATACAACCTTGTTCCGGGACAGTGTGTTAAAGCCACAAAAGGAACCACTGGGTCAGAAGTGGGATGGGCCTTATCAGGTGTTGCTGATTACCGCGTCTTCAGCGAAGGTCCAAGGAAAAAAGTCTTGGATCCACAACATTCATCTCAAGTGAATGACAATTGGTTATCAAAGTCCTAACTGAGCGGAAGGTTTAATGTCACAAACTCACATACACACATACACATTTACACATTTACACTGAATGTAAGAGGGTGAAGTGCTAGCAAATTCTCCCCTCCCCTACTTGGGGAAAATTGAAGACGTAACATAACACCAGCCAGAAAGAAACTGTTGAATCCAAGGGCCTTGGTGAAGATATCAGGAACACAGAACGAACAAAGAAGTAATTGTATCGGTGTGAATTGTATTCCCAAGACCCACAATGTGAGTGTGCCACGCGTCCGTCTCGAGTACACGCACGGGAGAGGTCCGGGCACGCCCATCAGCACCGGCTGAGGATCATGCT
>JAOVYW010006447.1:575-11512 GCA_025775045.1 Hiodon tergisus
CTACTGACGGTGACGTCACTCCTGAGACTCCAAGACAGGAGAATTATTAGTTCTGAGAGCTACTGACGGTGACGTCACTCCTGAGACTCCAAGACAGGAGAATTATTAGTTCTGAGAGCTACTGACGGTGACGTCAGAGGGCTAAACGTCTCTCTCGTCCGTTTTGACCACCAAAGTTCGATCCTCTCCTAGGGCGAGTGGAAGCCCATTGCCAGAGGGGTTAAATAGGGATGCGCTACATTATGTGATGGTAATGATCCTGAGTGTTCACCTAATCCAGGGATGTCAAACTCAAATCAGACAGCGAGCCATTTTGAATTTAAACGTCCCTTCCAGGGGCCACACATTTTAAATATTAGAAGATAAGGCTAAATATTCACAGAAGCAATAAAGATGTTGAGGTCTAAAATGGGCTTGATGGGATTAGAACCAGAGATGTACTGGTAATGCGTCTTCTACCTTATTGACTTTGCGTTTTGCTACATAACAAAAATAACACGGGAAAAATTGGTGCATCCCAGTACTGACAGTTTCACTTCAACAGGAAACCAGTCCAGCAGAAACCCTGCTTGGATTTAAAGTGTATACCCCTGGAGGTTTTCACTACGTCTTCCAAGCCAAAACTGTTCCTGATGAGACCAAAACGCAAGTCCTCCCTGCCCCAGTTCCAGCTTAAATTAGCCAACAGTGAATGCACTTTAAAAACAATTATTTTGTAGTTTGTTGTTTTTATTGGCATCAGAATAATACCCAGAGCAGATAAACGCTGGACAGACCGGACTGAGTCAGAACATTATTTGGATATTACTGCACAACTCTAAATACATCTGTGTTTGTGACTGTGTCATACCACACGTGTCTTTACCGTGGAACTTTGTCATACCCGTGAAAATGTCCCCTCTGCCTCAGTGGAATTCCCTGTGCTTTCCTGTTTAATCTCTTTTTATATTTTTAACTTTCCCAGTGACCGATCTGATACACCTTTGGCTGACCTTCCAAAGTAAAAAAGGTTTTCTGTGGCTTATTAAAGCATTGGGTCGCTTTTATAATCATCTAGTACAGTCACTGGCTCATCACCGTAGCGATTTTTTTTTTCCCCCAGCCAAAGATTTGAGGTTTTCTCAGGTATAGAATCAGCATTGGAACAGCACAGGATGGGATCTGTCACAATGGGTGCCACGAAGTGTCTTTGGAGACCCTGCATTGGTCCTGCTCAAAAAAAATGTTTTAAAAAAAGTGAATTTATCTCTGGGGATGTCGCTCTGTTGGTGCGCTTCACCGACTTCCCCCTGTACTTAATGGCTAAGAGAAGTTTAACTTCTTGACTTCCTTTGTGTCGAGTGAAAACGAGAAGAGAAAACGGCAAAGAGAAAACGAGAAGAAAGGGGGGTTGAAAAAACTCAATTTATTGATCATTTGTGGGTGTTCGACCCATTTACTGATAACGAGTGTTAACGCACAAGTCAAATCCAGTTCTCGATGGAACCTCCTGGTCCATGGTCTGATTTGAAAGGAAAAGCACACAGTAGGCTACACGTTTATCTTTTTACGTCATTAAAAAACAAAAAAAACAATTCGAAACAAATTCATGGCGAGACACCTAAAGTAATTTCTCTGTTGAAGAATAAGAGAGTACAGGCATCTGCTCAAACGTCCATGACATTCTTCATTTTGTTTTAGATATCAAACACTGCCATTTAATCTAAGTATCTAGTGCCCAACCTACTTTTAAAAGTAATTCTTTGCTTAGTTTGAGACTTGCAGTCTCGCGTCCAAATGAATTATTATTTAGCGAACCGGTACGCTCGACAACATCAGCATCTGGATCATACTTAGCCAATCCACACAATTATTACTCTAGACACGCTTTAGGTAACCAATCAGACCGCCTCCTCGGACAAAAATCCACGTCAGCCCCAATCACTTTTTAAAATACATATTTAAAACGGCTCTGTGAAGTTGTTCAAAGGTTGTTGTTTTGTTTTTTTAACACTCTGTAAACCAAACACAACATCACACCTGACCTGGAAACAACCACGAAAATACACAACCACACACACGTAAAACGGTTCAAGAAATGTGGATAGACGACTATAAATCCGAAACCCTTTAAACGTTCAGTAAGTCAGTCAGAATCGACAAAAATATAGCTCCGTTTGGCTTTTTAATTCTTTCCAACAACAATCAATCATTCTCCTCTTCAACACGAATGCTGTCTTACAAATATTTTGTTTGTCTCAACTGCTATTTACTTTGTGTTCTCAAACATCTGACTGGGTCACACTGCACCCTGGCAAATGCTTGTAGCTAGTGTCGACATTGCTCCAGTTGAGGTGCTCGGCACCACAAGGGGTTGTTAACCGTTTGAAAACTGCACTCGGTGAAGAATAGTGTCCTTTCACAACGCAGTTCTTTTGATTCAGTACTTTTAAATTCAAAATAGCAGATCTGATTGTCACAAATACACATACTAAAATATGTAACATTACAACTAAGAGCAACCAGCAGCCACTGGTTCCAAAAGGCGGCAGGGGTCGAAGTTCTGCAGGGGGGGGAAATATGATTCATTCATACTCAAAAAAACAAAACTAAAAGCGTAGTTACAGAATCAGAAAGTTCCTCTTCTCATGGTGTGACGTGAGAGGTAACGGGACCAGAAAAGGCTCGATCTGGACAGTCCCAGGACTTGTTTACTGAAATACCCATTTGCTTTGATACAACTAATGTGAATACGCCATGAAACAGAAATGCAAAGCTTGGATATGAATCAAAGCAGACCCTTTATATCCTGATGGCTACAAAAGCTAGCTGTCCACCTTTTCTAAAGTCAAACGTTAAATAGCAGGCCCGGAAGATGGATATCTTTAGTTTAAACTTAATTTGGTAAACTAGACCAGTGAGGTATGCAATGATGTAGCAAGGTATATAGATTACTTAGACCCGGTCTTTGATGTAGCTAATATTCAGTAATCTAAAGAGTAAGTGAACTCCCCGGGTAGTTCGACAGTTAGCCAACACGCGGTGTCCTTTCCGACGGATATGTAAACACGGATTTCAAAACCATCAAAAACTGCTTCGCTTTCTCGAAATGGATAAAGAACTGATCTAGCTTAGTGCTTAAATACAACCCTTAAATACAACCATAATAAATACGTGTAAGTACTCTGGAATTGCCAAAGTTAAATTAACACTTCAGGTACTAAGTAACACGGTTCACACTGTTCTCTATTAAATGCAAACGAAATGCTAAACTTTTTTTTTCCTTATAAAAAATATAACTGTTAAGTCAACATCTAAAACCTTTCAAGTTTCAAAAAATAAATATAATCTAATCGTCACGATATCTCATGGGTAGAACACCTGATCAGAAGATCGTGATGCAAACACAGCCCTGGTCTGTAAGAATAAAGGTATCACTTTAAATCTGTTCTGTATCTTAAATATAGGAAAAGGCATTTTGCAATAATTCAGAGCACACTGAATATTGAATTCTACACACAAACCAACATTTTTTCTGAAGACAAGTTGGTATTGCATTCTGCCAACGTTAGTGGCACAGCAGCCCGATTCCAGTTGCTAAGCAATACATTTATAAACTCAGTTCAGCTCAATCGTTACTGTTCCTGGTTGTCAAAATGAGACTTTAAATTTCTGTATTTCTGTATAATTTGATAAAAGTAACAATTCCAATATTTTTTTTAATAATCAACCTCAGTCGTTGCAGCTCCCGTCCTTAAGCATTATTCTGTACATAGTTAATGTTGATATAATTTAATTTATATCATAGCGTATATACTAGAAATTCTAGTTTTGCTGATTTAAGTGCAATTAATTGTTCCCAGCAAGACACTTGAAATTCTACCTGCATCTTTTTTTGAAAGACATTAACAGCAAAGAGAAATATTTCCGCAAAAATCTTACTTTCTCATAATCTAAAGCTGAATAAAACAGACCTTCTAGATGAAAAGCCCTTTTCCGGTTCCCTTGATATGAAGTCCTGGTCTCGTATCTGAATAGGTTCAAACGTCTCCCTAGTTTGTAGCATGTCCTTACATCTTTGTGACTACTTACCCAATCAGTGTCAACCGATGTTGATGGCATATAACAAAGACGGATAAATCAATCAGATGTCATCTGCCGTGACGGCACGGTCGTGTTTTTGTCACGATAATGAAATGTGTGTGTGTGTGTGTGTGTGTGTAATATATATATATATATATACGCTGTTGAGCTAACAGAGCCCTTTAAATTGCTTGTCTTTTTTTACAGCATTAATGGTGAAATGAAGGTAAATATTTCTCCCAGTCATACTTCAGGTAGAATAGACCATAACCGATTTTTGACTTGGAATGTCTCTGCCTTAGAATGTTACTCAGGCTAAAGGCCTATTTTAGAGTATTCTTGAGAAGTCGCTTGACATTTGAATATTTAATTAAATTAGAGCTGATTTAAGAAATCTGAAATCATGATGAACAGCCATCTTAAAAGACATCCAGTCAAATTAGTTTTTGAGTACCATTGTTCAGTAGGAACGTACCCCAAGGTACAAAATAAATAAAAAACTCCAAAAGATCAGTCTGTGCTATGACTACGGCACAATAGCACAACACGTTCAAGAATGTCCATTTCCTCAAAAAATCACAACTTCTCTATCAAATGTCTAAAAATTCTCTCTCAAGACATAAATATCCACGATACTGTAAGTCAACCTTATGTCATTTCTTCTTAGACTTAATTTAACCTTACTGTACTAAGCCTCATTTCCATTTAAAGGTGTCATTAGTAAATTGGTCTAAAGTGAGATTTTTATATATAAAAGATAAATGGGTGTATAAACACCCCCCCCGGCTTTTACGAGCTCCTAATTGCGGTTTTCGCTAAACCATTTACAGTCCCAAAAAGTGAAGGAACAATTAGTGTTCCGAAACTCCTATCTTTCCTTAAGGAACCCGATTCTCTTCAACCCGTCGCCCCGGTCCGGTCCGGTCCGGTCCGCCCTGCAAAGCTGCTTCCAGGACTTCCCTTGACAAAGACGAGGGTTATGTAAAGTAAACGCCCCGCTTGGGTCCCCTCTGCGATGGGTGTGTTCCCTTTTGGTCACTGAAGTTAAATATGCACAGTCTGTGGGCGGTGTAAAGGTAGCGCAGTTAACGTTACACCTGTCCGACACCCAGGAGCCCATCCCGCAGGTACAGATACCTGGTATTTCCACTTCTGTCCTCGTGTTTCTTTTTCACCTGGACTGTGGAATGACGAAAAGACAGCTGGGCTCCTGGGCCTCCCTCCCGCCATTTCTCTGCGTTGACAATCGCCACGGCTGGCGTGCTGATTCAGACACACACACAGACGTCACACGTGGCGTTTCAGCAGCTGCTGCTCTGCCCACTCTTTGGCAGGGCGACGGAGCTCAGCGCTATCTGGCACCCGTTGGTGACGTGACTCATGACTTTGTGTTTGAGTTGCGCCACCTGCTGGCGCAGGACGCCAGCCGTGGAGGCCAGGTCAGAGTTCTGGGTCTTCAGCACCTTGACCTTCTCCTCCAGGCGCGAGATCCTCTCCAGCTTCCTCTTGCGGCACTTGGAGGCGGCGATCCGGTTGCGAAGCCTCTTCCGCTCCGCCTTGATCTGCTCCTGGCTCTCCAGGTCGATGGGCGAGAGGGAGGGGGGTGAGCCAGTGGGTTCCTGAGGGGGGTGGGGTACCTCGGGCACCGTCTGGGGCTCGTCCGGGCCCCGGCTTTGGCCTGCGCCCGCGGTGAAGGGCGTTTGGCCCTCAGGGTAGGAGGCCGAACCTGGGATCTGGCTGGGGTTGTAGCTGCAGAGGTTGGTGTAGACGGGCATTTCTCCGCCGCCGGGGGTGACGTTCCTCTGGTAGGCACCCTGAATGGAGGAGGGCGGCGACACGGGACTCCCGATGAGCTGGTTCTGTTTGTGGAGGTCAGCCAGTGCTTTAACAAAGCCGTCGGCAAACCCCTCCTGTTCGTTGGTCACCTGGTTTCTGTACAGGAAGGGGCTGCCTGTGGTGCCGGTGGCCGGGCTGGTCGTCACCAGTCCCTGTCCCGAGTGGATGATCAGATGCTCCAAGTCAGGGGCGGCCATCTTTAAGTGGTTCATGTCCGAGGGTGCCATTAAAGGGGCGTTTGTGTTGCCGTTGAGCCCCAAGTTATTGGAGTTGGCACCACAAGTACTTCCAGACTGGCCCTGCAAGAGTTTCATTCCAGGCGCGTGCCCCACTGTTCCTGGGTAATTCTGTGCCATGGTTGTCTTACTCACTGCCTTGAGGCTAGGGGCCCTTCCGTAGTGTGGAGGTTGCAGGAAATCTGGGTGGTCGAAAGTGTCATCGTGATAAAAGGGGGTTTCCATCCTACCCTTCAGTCAGATAACCTTGTTGCGCCTTCATAATCTGATTATCACCCTCAGAGGCCTGAGCACCGCCTGCCGACCAAAACCTTGTGGCTCAAAGTGAAGCTCCAGTTGGTCGTAGATTACCAATTTCCGACTTTACATCTGTTCGGGAAAAGATGTATTGGAACCCCGTTAAAACAAATAATATCAACATAAATAAATAAATAAATCGGCATATACATTTTCCTTACAGCAGCAAGACCACAGCGGTCAGAGTTATATATAACATGGCAACGCGCTTTCCAGCGACATCAGGACGTTAGCCCGTAGGAACTAGCGTATTGTATAATCGCAAACAAACCATCTTCTCAGCGCTTCATCCCGCCGAGAAAGCTGGCACAAACCCAGCGTGTACTTAAATGACCGGTTGAAGGGAAAACTCGCCAAATAAATCTCCATAATTCACCCTAACAGCTGCAAGTCTTGTAAGCTGTATATTAAAACAACGAATTAAAATATGACGTGGAGGGGAAACGTAAAATAATTAGATTAGCCTACCACACAAATGTCAAGGTTAGGCTACTACTAACATATCCTCTAACCTTACCGGGATTTGAAAAGAGAACCGAGTACGCAGATATAGTGAATTTGTTTCCATTCGTTTTATTTATATTAACAATTTACAGTCTTCAGAAATGTAGTGTAGCTTACTCACCGCAGTAGATGAATTCAAGTTATGTCAAAGACGGGTGGGAAACGCCATCACATCGATGACTAACTATATCGCCATTACTAATAAGCCTAGGAGTAAACGACCGTTGCCGCCAAATGGTTTATGGCTTACTAGAAATAACATCAATGGTATGTGTTTACTCGAGGCTGATTTGAGAAACGCCGCGCATCCAACGTTCCTGGTTCAAATGGTCGGGATATCCGCAGCACAGATATAACAGTTTGGGATAAATAAATATAAAAAAACGTGACGTTCAAATTGGTTAGATCACTCTAGCGAAACAATGTTCCCCTTCTTCAGAAGTGCTTTTCCCGTCGGCGCTCGTCACCGTCAGTTTCACTGCGAGCTCAGTTCTACTATGTGGGACTTTCTGCTTAACTGATTGCTAAAGCACACGCCCTCTTTATTTCTTCAGTTCCTGAAACCACCCTGCGTTGATGTCACACACGCATTACACTCTCCATATTTCGTTGAGGTCACTCCGCAAACACGTTTCCTCTTGGTTACTTGCACGCCACTGCCGTATCACCGTAGACCATGCATTTGCAATTTTAAATAATGTGCTGGGTAATAACTTTAAGTAGGCTAAATTAAAAGAATCCACCGCATGACAAGTCCGAGCTTAACCCCCCCCCCGATATTTAAGGACCAGCCCCTGTATCCATCACCTCGAAACACACGAACCGCAGGCTATCTCTTTGCCGACGCAACACGTAACAGTGGCGAAACCTGACAGCGATGTTCTGCCACGCAACCACAGCCACGTGCGTCGTTTATACCAGACTGCGGTGTCGAATACGAATGGAAATCGTGGTTTTAGTCGTTTTTAGTCGAAATCGTGGTTTTAGGCGACCCTCATTTGGATAAACGGTTTTCGGAATAAGAATGAATTATGAAACATCAGTGATTAATCCACGTAGCTTTAGGCAAAGTGTTTAGGGAAAATTTTACGTGTCTAAAAAACAACCACAGTTTTCTATTTTCAATTGTACAGAAATTCCAGTTAAACGAAATTTAAAAATCAAAATTATGAAATATGAACTATACAAGGAAAAACTAATTTGCCTCCTCACAACAGATGATTATGGGAGGTTGCTACAGATAGAATGGAATAAATTATTATTTTCAGGAAAATTACAAGAAGTTTGTACAAACAGGTCATGAGGTAATGTCTGAGAGTACAGGATAAATAATTATTTGCGCTTTGCTGAGCACCTGGATCCAGTCAGGGAAGGGCCCCGTTTGGCTTCAGGCTTTAAAACGTTTTAAAAACCTCAAATTGTTGTTTAAATAACACAAAATCGCATCTCAGACCAGGCTAGTAACAATGTGTTGTATGAACCTGAACCTGAACAAGGCACCGTGGTAGGGTTTGTGCTGACTTTGCTTTGTGGCCTAGATGGAATATAAGCAATATATGCCTATAGGCATGCTTTAAACCACGGTTTCTTTTCTTTACTGCTGCAGAAAAAAGAGGTTTTCCTGAATTCAGATGTAAAAATGATGGGGAAAAGCTTCCGTAATTAAAATTGGTAATTGTTTTAACATTGAATTTGCAATAAAAAAATGTTCTGGAAAGTTTGACAGTAGGCCTGTGCAGTTGGCCCACGCAGGCTCAGTCAGTTGCCTTAAATAATTCATTATTACAATCATACCAACACGCCCTGACGTCGATACAAATTAATAAATGGACACCTGTGCCCCAACCAAATAGTGTCTTTGACAGGCCAACAAGGTCTCCTCGGCGGGTGTCCAAGCCTTTTAATCACTGGCGCACTAGTGTTTCCACTGGAGCACTTTTAATCACTGGCGCACTAGTTTTTCCACGGCTGTTTTTCTAAGCGTTGAAGACATTGCGTCATCCACCATTTAAATTAGTAGATCTTCCCTTAGCAGAATCGTTGGAAGTGTTGAGAGAACATAACATGGTACACGCCTCTGTCTTGGGATCTTGGAAAAATATTGTCTAAGCTAGTAAGCCTGGCACAACTCTCTTTGGTAGCCTTTATAATTGATATGCTGTTCCAGTAGCAGACTAGCAGGCTGTTTCAAGGCAAAGCTATTCAGTTTGTGGTTCTTTCTTTAGCGCATTGTTTCTTAGGTCCAAAAAAAATCACAAGATGGTAAAGGATAAAATTCAGTGATCTGTGCTGAGGTGTCAACACTGTGAATAACTGGCAGGTCCCAGCTCCGGATGTCTGACACTGTGACGTAGACACCCTGATATTAGGTGGTGTTCACATTAAAAACGAGCCTTTTCCCTAGGGTTTTTCTCTCTTCAGGAATGCCCAAAGATTGGTTGACTTATTGAGCTGTCACCATGCATGCAAAAAAAAGTCCTCTAAACAACATTATTTTTCCCAAAGCTGTATCCCCTTAACCATTAGTTCAGGGGCGAGGGAGTCGGGGCGAGGGGCGAGGGAGTCGGGGCGAGGGGGCAGGGGCGAGGGAGTCGGGGCTTGGGAGTCGGGGCTTGGGAGTCGGGGCGAGGGAGTCGGGGCGAGGGAGTCGGGGCGTGGGAGTCGGGGCGTGGGAGTCGGGGCGAGGGAGTCGGGGCGAGGGAGTCGGGCGAGGGAGTCGGGGCGAGGGAGTTGGGCGTGGGAGTCGGGCGAGGGAGTTGGGCGAGGGAGTCGGGGCGAGGGAGTTGGGCGTGGGAGTCGGGTTAACACCTAAGTGAGGCGCCAACACTAACTGTGCCACCAGTCAACAAATATATTTTTTATTTAACCGTTTAATTTTTAGAATTGGAAATTTCATTTAAAATGAATAGGAAAGTGCAATATAAATATAATACATCTGATGCATTATTGAAAAACAGAGAAATAAGGAATTTGTTTACCGTGCATGGACTTGGAACTCGCACAGATTATATCAGGCTGCAATTAGTTTGTCTGTCTGTCTGTGTTGAGGATTCATAGCTTAAGTGTGCAAATTTTCCTCTTAAATTCAATTGGTATCTCCTTAAAGCGTAAGCGCCTTATGAAATACGGCAGAGAAATCGTTATCTAAAACATATTTTGATCTGATGACAAGCAAGGCAGCATGGCTTTATTGTGGAAGACGGTAAGCGCTTGGTTCTGTAGCAGTTGAGTGCTTTGCTGTTAGGTTGGGTGTGGTGGAGCAGCGTAGTGTCTTGGCATAAAGCCGGACTGATCTGGATGGACTGGTTTATCTGTGTATTTTTCTAGATGCAGAGCCAGCGCTCTGCCTTATGGAGACTGGAGCAGAGCTGAGATGTTTCTCAATCCATTTAACTGCAGGCTTAATTGTTAAGAAGACTGGTCGCGAGTTCTCCCAGGCATGCGGAAGTAGTCTGAACAGGATCCCATCGGGTCCAGACGTTTTTTCTTCTATTTTTAACTCTTTACTGCGGTGTGCAGATCCTCAGGAGATAATGGTTGGCCAAGTTATTTTGAGTTGGCTAACGTGTCCGGGGAGCCTCGTGCTGCAGGAACGGCATCCATGTCTTAATTACATCACGCCTTAAACAGGACATTTTCCCCTAAGATTTATTTATCTCCTTAGGGTCAGAGACGAATCCCTTGGAAGATGAACGGATCGGGCCAACTCGATATTTACTCTACTCCTAAAGCCCAGTAAGTCCACTGGGCTCAGAACCATTAAAGTGGTACTTTTGTCTGACTCTGTTGTGCATAATAAACCCAGCCTTTCTGACTTTATGGAAATCATTCAATTCAACCAGAGCTAAGGGCTGTTTTCTACTGCTTTGAAATAGCAGCGCGGCGCGGTCTCAGGCGGCGCGGTCTCAGTCGGCGCGGCGCGGTCTAGACACAGTGCTAATCACGCGCGCCTTCAGGGTGAACTGAACAACTTGTAATGCCACCTGGGGACTGACAAGCAGT
>JAOVYW010006448.1:0-11511 GCA_025775045.1 Hiodon tergisus
TTTTTTAAAAACCCCCCCCCCCCCCCCCCCCCTCCTTTTTCAGTTTTTGATCTACGCCAGCTACTTTTCAGTGATTGCTGTCTTCTTCCTGGCAGCAGGACTGTATAAACTGGTGATGAGGATCAGGAAGGCAGGTCAGGAGACCGACATTAACTCAGTCGGGAGTACTTCACATCCCCAGGTAGTTGAGGCGGTACGGGACCAACTACCTCTTCAGGATTAGAGAAGCTGAGAAATACTGTGTGTTACTGTGGAGGCAAATGCCAACTGCTTCCTGAATGCCTGAATATATTTTAAGTGGTAACCTATATTCTGTATTTCAAAAGTACAATTAGAATTTAAACATTCATGATAATAGACCAATGGTTTGCATAAAGTTCTGTTGTTGTGTGATAGGCATCCTATATACAGAATTTTGAATAAGTGTCCTTTTTTTGTTGATCATGTGTTCAATGTTTTGCAATGTAGACAAAGTATTGGAGAATCCAAAAATACTGAGGTTTTACTTTTAAATGGTGAGTGGTACATGTAAATTCAGAAACTGTATGCGGATGGGTTGTTCGGCACTAAGAAACTCTTGCACTTGAAAGGCCTTCTGCTCGTGGTACTGCAAAAGTAGAATTTGATAACTTTTTTTTTCTTAAATGGTGGATATCTGAAGTTCATATTCTTGAATTTCAACTTTATTTGAGACTATTTATATTCTAATAATATATCTCTGCAATCAAGTAATTTACAACCTGCACTGTGAAATCTGTTCGTTATTGAAACAAATAATGGTACATAGCATTTAAGTTATGACGCACATGAAACTGGGGTATTTTTGTATGGTGTGCCATTTCTTACTTCTATGTAGAACTTATTTTGTTATAGATGCTTAAGTCATTTTGATATAAGAAATAAAGAGAAGAATATTTTTGTGTGTTTTGTATTTCTATGAATTTCAAGTACAATTCCTGTTTTTATATGCAGTAGTTGCATACATGCAGTATATTTCGAAATTTACGTTCATGGAAAGGCACTTAGGATTTTTATTAACTTTGAGACAAAACAAACTATATTGTTTGAAAAGAGTTTGATAATAAATTTCGATAGCGGCAAAACGTTTCAGACTCCTGTGAGCTGAAACCTACGGAGCCCCTCTGGTGACATCACCTGTTATTAAAAATATTGCGTGGCCACGATTTAATAATATCGTTCCCACGCGTTACTAAGTCGTGGCCACTCAATGATTTTATAAAGAGATGATGTTAAGAGGGGGCTCCGTAGAAACCCGCTTCTGTGTACTGATGGGCAGATTTGAACGAAACGAACCGATTCACTTGAGGAAAAGATTCGTTCGTCTAACTCCCAACCTGTTATTACATATTATATGTAATAAATGCAGCAGCCTGCTAACTATTTTCACTTATCAAACGATTGCGTAATAAATGGGGTATCCGATAACGTTCAGTTCTGCAACTTGATTTGAGACGAGCAAGTGAAGACTACGCAGACTAATACACAAAGTACACGCATGATTACTAACAAAGCGTTCTGACAGTCTGTTAATATTATAAAATCACCGGAATTGGGTTGGAAATGCGATATAGCATTGCTTACTTGAAAATACGATATAACCCAGACACTGAGTATATACGTAACTAATTTCGACTGACCTATAGGATACATTACGTAATTTAGCCAACGAAATAGTATAGAACGATTTGGGAGTCTCACTGAACAGATTCAAAAGCACCGAATACTTCCCATCACAACCAGAGGGATTAATGCAGATAACGTCAATTAACCAGCTGGAGGTGAGTGTTTGAAAGCCAGAAGGCAAGCAACTCCCTCCTCCTAACTCATGTGATAGGTTAAGAGCTTTTCACGTGACAAGGGAAAAGGCTGCTGCGGGAATGTTTGATCTACCTTGGTGGTCCGAGTGTAGCAAGTACAGGACATATAGTTTACGCCTAAAGAACACGGATGAATACGTTAATATAAACCTAGATAAAACTGCAACGTATTTTAATAAACAATCACAATTAATGCATACACTGAAAAATCGAATGGTACGTGTTAAAATTCCAGACTGAAAGACTACAAATTTATTAATTTAAGTTCCTATTGTTTAAGACTATTCGGCATGTGATGCCCTGGTATTGTTCATGCCTAAAGGCAAGTCAACGAACTACAACTATCGCAGACCACCCACAAACCGTTTTGTTGAGATGGGGGGGACTCACCAACTGGGGTGGAGAGCTGAGAGGGAGAGGGAATCATCGTCGGGCGCCATTGTCGGCAGAACCTGCATTTCTTGATAAAGTCTGATTATTTAAGAAAAAGGATTTCGTATAAAGCGGAAAATTAATTAAATTGGAGCAACTAACCGAAGATTACTACAGGAAAAACTAACTTGTTAACTTGTTTTTGCTGGATTGTTGAGATGAGAGTTCGAAACTGCACATACGAGGTGAGAACAGGGGACGCGAAAATGTGGACGTTCATAGTGTGGACAAAGAGCAAGCTACTTTTACATGGACTGCAAGGGTGTGGGGTGTAGTTGGAGATTGGACGGGAGTGTTACTTTGTATTAGATTATTTCTACTATTCTGTTTTATTTCAAATGAAAGATTTCGTAGTATCTGAACTAATCTTATTCGTTTACAACCAAGATAACAACAGGATTTACTCTTGTAAAAATTCTACATAAAGTTAGGACAAAAAGTAAACGTAATTATGCCTATATACACAGACGGCTACCACCCTGGAATTGTTTGTAACGTATTAGGGGATAGGTAAGTTTACAGCACAGTATTAAAACTGATATGAAAATAGAGGAAACTGAAGGCAATGTAGAAAAAAAAGTCTTGATTAAGGGAATCCCGAGCTGTTTAGAGCGAGGCCCAGCATTGTTTAGGAAATCTGTGGGGGATGTCGTTATGTTTGTTAGTTTGCCAATTTAGGAGAATTCTTTAGGGCACGTAATTCCAGGAATAGTTACTGTAAGCGTGTTTCTCGCCCCATTCGACCTGCTGCTGACGTTTGCATGATTCACTTCACAGAAAACTTTAAGATTTAGTTTCTCTCAGTAAGAAAATATTAAAGCAATCCGAAAATATGGTCAAGTAGAATTTGATCTTACTCATAATTATGTCTTTAAAGTGGTCGTTTAAAAGTGAACTATTTGTTATATTTAACTGATGTAATCAAGTGTTCCTACAGCGTCTGGCAGCCAATATGATAAGGAATGCATTTATTCACGGACAACTATTTAGTTGTACAAATTGTAGTATCAGTGGCTATTTTAAATATAATAAATTTACTATTTGGCAGCAGGTCAGGTTGGATTGTTACCGGTTGTTTACGGAATAAAATTCACTGTGTGTGAAGTTTTAAATTTTAAGTCACAAATGCTGCTCTGGATAAGAGTTTTTGCTGCGCTACAAAATAATCCAATGGTAGACTTGGCCAAGGCACAGGAAGTTAATATAATTTCCTTTATTAGGTATTTAAACAGCAAGGGCATACAAGGGCAGGGTGGAGGTTGGCAGGAAGGGTTGATTAGAGCACAGAAAGGTACTGTTTCAAAGAGAGTTATTGTCTGGGGGGAAAGAAACCTCACAGCAACAAATGACAGCAAATTCAAAGGAATTGTACAATAGCATGTATTAGGTAACACTGTTGTATTTCTACTTTCGTTCATACTGCATGATTTTGTTCGTGTTCCTTCACTTGGAGTGAGTGCTCTTGGTCTCCTCAACAGCAGCCTACCAGCATGTGTCACCAGCTCCAGCGTCCCCGTCTTTCACAATGAACGCCAGCGGGAATGGGCCTGTGGCGGGGAACGTCACGGCGGGTGGCGAGGATGGCGAAGGCATGGCAACAACAGCAGTGGAGTCCATCTTCATCGTGGCTATTGCCCTGCTGGCCTGTCTGGGGAATTTGCTGATTGTGGCAACTCTCTACCGGAAGCCCTACCTGCTGACCCCGAGCAACAAGTTTGTCTTCAGTCTGACGCTGTCCAACCTGCTGCTGTCTGTGCTGGTGCTGCCCTTTGTGGCGGCTAGCTCAGTGCGCCGGGACTGGGCCTTCGGCGTTGTGTGGTGCAACTTTACTGCCCTGCTGTATCTCCTCATCAGCTCCGCCAGCATGCTCACCTTGGGGGCCATTGCCATTGACCGGTGAGTCTCCGCCATGCTCGGTGCCCAGACAGTGACAGACTTCGAGGGTTTAAACGTACCCTTCTTTTCCAAGCACACGGAGAGAAGTTACTGAAAATTCAGCTTTGTCTTTAAAATGGTTGTGTCTACCAGAATAGGTTTTTGTTCATTTGTTAAATGGTTTGCTGGGCTGAGGGCCATGCAGTATCCCTGTGTATGCAGACTCTCTGGGAATTCCCTTGTCCTAATTAATGTGCAGTGCCACTCGTGATAGTTTTGGATGGACGCCAGGGGGAAAGAGCACAGCTTACAAATCAGTTTCTGTTGCTTCATCATTATTGCTAACTGTTGGGATTTCACATTTCAAATTCAATATTCATCCATTGACATGCTGCAAATATCTGAAACAAAAACCAAAGGATATTTCAAAAGGTGACTAGGATTGGTGGAGACTGCCTTACCCATGTGTGATGGTCGAAGTTGTAGCAACTAGCAGAGATGCATTATCATAACTAGTGATTCTAAATTGGAGAGAAATTGTGGGGGGAAAAGAGGGGAGGCTCATGGTATTGAGAACACAGCTTCTGAAGCTTTTCTGTCTTGTTTCCCCTCCCCTGCAGGTACTATGCTGTGCTTTATCCCATGGTCTACCCCATGAAGATCACAGGAAACCGTGCGGTTGTGGCTATAGCCTACGTGTGGCTCCACTCCCTGGTGGGCTGCCTCCCACCGCTTTTCGGCTGGTCCACCTTTGAGTTCGACCAATTCAAGTGGACCTGCACGGCCGCCTGGCACCGCGAGCTCAGCTACACAGCCTTCTGGATCTCCTGGTGCAGCCTGCTCCCTTTCTCGGCCATGCTGGTCTGCTACGGTGTCATCTTTCGTGTGGCTCGCATCAAGGCCCGCAAGGTCTACTGCGGCACCGTGGCGGCGGCCCAGGAGGAGTTGGCCTCACCCATGTCCTCGCAGAAAAACAGCCGCAAGAACTCTAGCACCTCTACCTCATCCAATGGCAGCCGCAAGAGCTTGGTGTACTCAGGCAACCAGTGGAAGGCCTTCATCACCATCCTGGTGGTGATGGGGACCTTTCTGGTTACCTGGGGTCCCTATGTGGTTACAATAAGTGCCGAGGCCCTGTGGGGGGAGAGTAGCGTCTCCCCTGGACTGGAAACCCTGGTTACCTGGCTGTCTTTTGCCAGCGCCGTCTGTCATCCCCTCATCTATGGGCTGTGGAACAAGACGGTGCGCAAAGAGCTGCTGGGCATGTGCTTCGGGGACCGCTACTACCGGGAGTCCTTCATCACCCGCCCACGCACCTCTCGCCTCTTCAGCATCTCTAACCGTATCACAGGTGGGGTGCTGCATGGGCAAGGGGCAGCTATACAGTTGTGTCCCTGCACAATGGAAGGCTGGATGTATGACTGACTGTGTGACGCATGTTACGTTGCAGACCTGGGCATGTCTCCACACCTGACAGCCTTGCTGGCGGGAGGTGGGCCGCTCCTGGGAAACAACAGCAGCACGGGGGACACCGGCTACAGCTTTTCCCAAGACTTGGGTAGGGTTGAAAGCCAGGGCTGGCTATTTAAACTGGTCTAATTTGTTTGCTGGCACCAACCAACTCCAGATCTACAGAAACAGCTTGTGCTGTAGTCTCTAAGGTATAGCATATTTAATTTCTGCCTTTCAACATGGTGTATAAATGTCTGGCAGGTGCACCATATAAAGTGTGTGCTGCGCAAGGTCACTCAGATCTTGCTTCAGTGGAGACAGTTTCCAAGCCAGGTGTATAACCAGCTTCTCTTCCCCAGGCACAGAAATCCTGCTTCTGGAAAAGTCGTCCTCAGACGGCTGCTATGTCTCTCACCAAGGGGGCGGGTCTAGCAAGAGGAGGAACTCGGTCACCTTCGAGGACCAGGTGGAGCAGCATTCCAAAGGTATCTCCTTCCTGTGCAGCTCTGAACCAAACATCTCTCCCCGAACTTCCACCAGGACTGTCAACTGTACCAGGCCACTATTTATGCAGTGGAAAGACAAAGCTTCAGAGATAAACTTGTTTATCTAATTGGCAATAGGGTCAATTATTGTAAAGAAATTTAAATTGAGCGATATTTTTTACATTTTAATGTTGGTAATTATTCTAACAACTTATGTTAAGTTAGAAATTGTTTAGTTTTAGAAACCTAAGTTGAATTTTTTTTTAATATGTCAAGAATTGCTGTTGTAGTAGTAATATTTAGGCCAGGGTTTGTTTTTCTTGCAGAAAATTCCAGTTCCTTCACATTCCAAATCCAAGCAGAGATTCACAAGTCTCTGGACAGTTATGCGTCCTGTTTAGCCAAGGCCATTGAAAGCGATGCCAAGCTACAGCTCTTTGGAGAAGAGGCCTTGCCTGGCGGCTTATTTTCACCACGGGCCACAGTGAGAGGACCCCGATATCGTGATGGCCAGCGACTGAGACTGGAGAGCATCGATGAAGGAATAGTGAATGACGAGGAAGCAATTTGCGCGTAATTTCTCTTGGCACACCTGTACTTCAGACATGTTTCCTATCCTCTCTTTGCCCAAAGACATTAAGCAGAGTAGTGCCAATGTAAAAAAAACACTGACGAAACTATGACAAAGAAGTGCAACCAAAAGTAATTGGCCACGGTGTCATGCCCCAACTGGGTCAACAATAGTATGTGCTTGACTGCTGTCTCAGATCTTCAGAAGTGGAATATGCAGAACCAACTGAGCTCCTGAATGCTTGCAATGTTAGGGAATGTACTGCCACCCCTTAAACTGCACACTGTTCAAAGACTACAATTTTATCTGCATACTTGTGTGTGCGGTTTGAGCTGGAAAACATGGTTGTGAATGAAATCCATTGGATTTGTTTACCTGTGACATTGTATTCGCCGTGCATTGGTACGATTGCACCCGAATATGCAAATGTCAGACTTCTTCCGTTTGATAGTGAAGGTGTCCTTAATTTCATAAAATGCCTTGTTTAATCTCCCTGTGGTACTGTGCATGTTAAAGTATTTAAATGTTTCATGTATTGTAAACCAACACCACCAGTGTGAACGTTGGCAAATGCAGAAGTTTATTTGCAAGTTTTTTTTTTTTTTTTTTTACTGTAAAATGATTAAGATGAGCACAGTATTGGTAAACATACCGTTTTATCAATAGATTAGAAATAGGTTGATAGGTCACTTAATGAAACCATTTTAACTGATTTTTTTTTGCTTTGAAACTTTGATCGGAGGACTGCAAACTACTGGTGCTCTATGTAAATTCTGTATTACTTTAACAGTGTGTACCAGTTCCATTTAATGCCTTAACATTTTAAGGCAAATCCAAATCCGCATGAAAAAACTATTAAAAAATGTCTTCCCAGTAAACAAGCTTTTTATCTCAGATTGCACAACGCCATTGCCCCAGAACCACCACTCAGACAAATACTTAGGGAAAATAATCTTGTTATCCTCCCACTTACAATTGTGGGCTTTGTTGTCTACCTGGCAGGTGGCACTACCATGGCCATATTAACTCTTTAAAATCTAGTGGCACAACGTGAACAGGTTCGTTCAATTACAGAGAAAAGAATGAAATGAAAACAGCATTGATTTGTAGAGAAACCCATGCATAGCCATCTTTAGACGTCAATTGACTAGCGAAAACAGCAGTTTAAACAAAACTGTTTACTTAAAGCATAATTGCCAATTTGTGTTTACATGCATGACTGCAAGTATACAAACAAGTTTTTTTTTTTTTTAAACCTTAAGCTATATTCAGAAAACTCACACGTTAACAATGAGATCAAGGCTCAAACTGTTTTGAAGGGGGAGGGGGAAAAAACAATATTGCACTTAACATCCTCAAGCATCAATCCTCCAAATATTTTTTTTTTTTTACATTTTGTTCTATTTTGCTGTTGCATTCATACTTCATCCCACATGCAGCTTTACTCACAGGGAAACAGTCGGAAAGCTTAAAAAAAAAAAGGGGGCTAAAAATTGCACTATTGCTCCATTAAGGAAAATACTCTACGCTTTACTTGTACAAATCATAAATGTTCAAGTATTTTCGTAGCAAAATTTAAATAAAAAATTTTTTTTTTTCAATGGCTACTGTTCGTCCTCATTCTCCTGTCCAGAACCTTCCGATCGATCGCCTTCAAGCCGGTCTGGGTGGGGAGGAGATTAAGTGTTGTTAAATGGCAGCCAATTAGAACAGGTCAACACTTTCATACACACAATCAAGTTTGTGAACCTCACAAAAAAGAGGAACTATGAAAGTTGAGTACTGTGGGGGGCCTAGAAGAGTCAATGTGCGCCAAGTTGTCCTACACGCCCTTAGAAGCAAGTCTACCCGTGAGGAGACCTGGCTGGTGAAGTGGGTGTTGTTTAGACTGGGGTAAGTTACCCGAGCAGAATGGACTTTGAATGGAGAAGGCCCGGCCAAACCTGTCTATAAAATAGCACAGTAGATCCCTTGTCCAAAGCACTGGTGGCCATGATGTGCATCTTACTAATGTGTATTTTAACAGATTTGCCTAGCAGTCACATTTAATATATTAACTTTTTGTATATTTGTATATTCTGAAAAAAATCAGACATTTGTTACATTAGTATTCATTGTCAGTACTTGGTAGAACCACCTTTGGCTGCAACTACAACCGCAAGTCTTTTAGGTTAGGTCTCTACCCGGTTCGCATCTTTCCAAGGGGGGGTGAATACATATTCAAGGCATTGTAATAGGTAGTATGTTCTGCTGCAATTCTCTTTCATCTTGCCGATTGAAGCTGCATTTTTAAACGGAACCAAAGCCAATGCCTGCACATGTCAGTAAAGGACAGTTCTTTCCCTGCTGGAACAGGGAGACAGGAGGGACTCACCCGTCCCCCTGCTGGAACAGGGAGACAGGAGGGACTCACCCGTCCTGATGTGGTTGAGCGAGGCCAGCATACGGAGCATGAAGGACGCGGGGACCGTGATGGTGTTCCTCGTCTCCTCCAGCATCAGCTCATTGCGCGTGATCACCTTAGGGAAGGCAGAGGTATGGGGGTGAAAGTGTCAGTATGCCACCAGCCCCACGACAGATCTGCCTTATTACAGGCTCTCAGTCTAACCAAGGGTCTCCACCAGCTAGTCTTTAATACATTACATTAATTTGTTTAACAGTGATTTCAGGGATCTTAACTGCCAAACCACTGCTTCTGAACTGTCACCAGCTACCCTACTGTCCATCATAGACATCAAATTCAGTGGTGTCTCTAACTATCAAAAACTTAAGTTTGCATGATAGAATCAGTTCGTTCCGGCTAGCAAAGGACACTCCAGACTTTCAGGACTCAGGACTGAAATTTTTTAGGGGCAGACAACAAACAGAACCATAGAACTAACTTATATCCATGACCCTAAGTAGTTTTAAAAAGCCCCACTGGCACACAGGCACATTGCAAGGATGCTTCTATGCTTTCTCATCCTCCTCATGTTTTAACTGTAAAACATGCCACAGCTTGTGTAAACGTGGCTGCCTAAGCACTTTTTGGGACATTCTGAAGCAGTGAGGTTTCGGGAAGCTGTCCCTTGGGCTGATGGGAGTGGGACATGATTGGCTCAGCCAAACAGCCTTGACAGATAACTTTGATTGTATTCAGAATAGCTTCTAGCCAGTCCAACAAAGGCAGAAGCAGGACCACTGGTACTACAACCCTGGTCACCAAATTGCATGGAGCGTGGGACACTTGCCAATAGAAAAAAAGAGAGAACATTCAGAATACCTCATCTGCAAGCCCTCTGTTAAATGATGGAGATTCTTCCAGTGGGGACCAGATCTTGATATCATAGTCTATTCCAGAAGAGGCAAGAACTGTAGACAGACAGGACACTTCTCTAAACAAAACTCGTAGAGCACTACAAAGAAATTCACAGCTACTTTGCACACACTGAACTCAGGTGGGTTAAACAACCCAGGTATACACATGATCTTTCGACAAACAAGTGTTCCAGAAGTTTTGTTCTAGGACAATGGACGGCGGAAGCAGGTTCAAAGAAAAGCATTGTGGAAACACTTACTGGGGTCGTAGGGGTGGGGCTGCAGGCAGTTGACCACGTGGTTGTCGGCCTCCAGCAGCATGAGGTGTTCCGCTGTGTGCCGGTCCCAGATGAAGATGTGGCCACAGTCAGAACCGCTCATTACAAAATTGTTCCCCCAGAAACAGGATTCCTTTATCTAAAGGAACATTAATCACCACAGAAAGAGGCACGTCAGTCAAGCAGACGATTTACAGTCCCATAGCCACCATACAAAGACATATGCTGTGCTCCCAAATGGCTCAGTCAGTAAAGGTGCTCGCCCTAGCGTTCACTGATCACTATGACTGGAATCTGCAGGATCAAATAAACCATGTCATTGGCCGATTGTGACCGGGGAAGCACAGTGGTGGTGGCGCACACTTGGCACAGTGCCACCCGGGCTGTGCAGGGTTAAAATGGACAGGGCTTCTCTAGGCTCATCGCTAACATGCATCTGCCGTTGGCTGAGGGCATTGGTGGGAGGGATGCACCTCTCCTCCAATACTCACCCTCCCTATGGCTGGGGCCAGGATTAGCAGAGATGAGCTGAGATGCGTCATATATAGCAGTCTAGCCAGAAGTCCCCAGAGTCATTTCTAAGAGCTGTTTTTTATATTTCCCATTCTGTGACACAGACCAAGATCTGCAACGTACCATTGTCCTGGAGTTGCGGTGTCCTTTGTAGACCATTTTGACAGAGGGCCTCCTAATGTTCTGGGTCTCGCTCTCCTCCATCTCCCGTCTCTCCTTCCTCCTGCGGAACAGCTCCTGGATACGGGCGGCTGCCGAGCGCCTGGGGGCACAGACAGAGTCAGGGGCGCATCCTCTTTCAGGGCGTCTCTGGGATGAGTGGGCCGCCAGAAGACATCACTCAAGGCAACCCAAGCCCTGCCACAGGCCTATCCCTCCTTCCTGTTAATAACGTATATTCTCAAAGGTCTCTGAAAACGGAAACATTGCCCCCGAAAGGGAACTGCATCACCTGTTCATTAAAGAGGAAGCAGAGAAAAGTAACCTTTTCCCATCACACACAGCCAGACTTGATCAAACAAATCATGCAGCAAAACAAATATGCAGAGCTACAATTTTTCAGAAACCGACACTACCAGACAATGCGTTGTTTTAAGGATTAAATTCATACACGCTGCCCAATAGCGCACAGAAAAGTTAAGTTTGTCTGTAAAAACATATTGACCAACACACAGCTAAAAAAGAAGCCTTTCGCCTGTGAATCAACAATTGGTCAGGCATTACTTCCACTGTGCTATATTTGTGTAAAAAAAATAAAAATAATAATAATA